>VYZQ01046495.1:5654-40585 GCA_013400655.1 Mystacornis crossleyi | reverse complement strand
TGTTTATATTAAATAAAACCTGCCCAAACACAACCTCTTCTTACTGAGGCTAACAAAACAAACCGTGTCCAACAATTGTGGGCTAAGCCATTCTGAAGGTAGGACAACCCCAAAAAAAACTTATGAAAGCGTTCCAGAAGGGAAGGGTACAATGCTTTGACACATCATGCATTCTGCTCCAAGCCATCAGTCATCCAGGGGGAAAGATCTGCAACAGTGTAAAGCAAAGCAGACAAAACTTAAGAAGATGTGGCTTGTTGGGGTGATTGTTTGAGGCATAGAGATGAAACTGGGGATCCCACCTGGAAGACAGGTTTGAGTCCAAATATGAAGCAGCTACTGCTGTTTCATAAAACTGTAAGTTTTGGCAACAGAAGCTATTGGAGGAGAGGGGCTAAATGGATCTCCACACAGAGTAACTAAGAAAACATGTGTTTTTATTTTCAAAGAACAGCTGAGATTGGGTCAGCTGGTTGTGATAAAGGAGATTTCACTGTTTCTGAACTGATATATAGGGAAGGATTATGGGGTGATCCAAAAGTCAATGGAAAAATAACTTAGCAATTCTGAGTTCCTTTGGTATTTGTTGTAATAATATTTGTTACTGGAAATTTATTTGGTACAAAATATAAATGTTAGCTATCATGGTTCCTTTGGTATTCAGCACTGTAAAATTAATGTGCTGGGTTTGTTTTTTGCACAGTAAACTGCACTGCTTTTGAGCAGTGAGAACACCGTGAAACAGAGGGATTAAGAACTCACTGGGGGCACATCAAGTTTTGTACCGTCACAGTTATATCTTCAGGCTATCATGACTATATTAATGTATTATAGCATGGGAGGACTGTCAGAGTGAGCTCAAAAGGAACCCAGCCCACTGTTACCCAATTGTTCCAATGTTAATTTACAGCCCAAACCTCGGGAAGTTGTTGTTCTTTGTGATAACATGTAGATTATGTTCTAGAGGGATAGTCACTCTGAGGGAAAAAAATTGCTTTCTTTGACCTGGGGTAAATCTGTTTTATTACCCCATAGTTACCCCTTTAAATTGTATCCTACTTTCTCTCCTGTTTTCTTAAGTTCTCTCTCTCCTGTTTCTTTTCCCTCCACTATTGTCCTCTTTTGCACACTAGATTCCTGAACAATAACCCACTTTTCAGAGCAGTAGCCTAGAAATCAGAGATGTGTACTGGGATATAAAATGAATGCATGGAGGTGCCGCCACTTAAAAATTTCAGGAATTTCTGCTCTGCTGCAGCTTTCTAAAAACACTGCCTACTTGTGCTTTCTAGTCCACAGGTGAAACCTCCATTGTTGCTGGCACCACATAACACTGCAGCTTGATTTCATGCCACATTTTCTAAGAACTGCTTACTTTTTTTACCTTTATTTTTATTTTTTTTTTAAACAGGAAACAGTGCTTTTTCAGAGGTAACCTCCTGTTTCACCTCTGCCTTTGCTTTCCAGCATCTCTGAGGTGGAATCTGTCTCTTCTCCATGGGGTAAACCAGCAGACTGAAAGTATTTCTCTGCAGTACAGGATCTTTCTTTCCTCTTTCTTAGGTATGTAGATTTTATTGTTTTAATCCCTAAAGAGTGCAGCTCTTGGGCATTTCTTCAAGACTTATCTTTGGACACTGCCATGGATCTCACCAGCTCTTTTCTTCTCAGGATCCCTTTCTTTCCGTGTCCCCTCTGTACATGCCATTGTGAGCCTGAAGGTTTCAGTGGGTCTCCACCAAGATGCAAAGGCAGTGAGCACCCCAAATGCTCTGACTAGAAAGGCTAGCCTCTGAAAAAGGACATGAAATGCTTCATTTACTTCTTACTCATCACAATCTGTCTTTTCTCAACTAGTATAGGATCATCAGGAAGGTGATACCAAAGCACAAAAGACAGTCTTAAAGCACATCAAGAGAATAAGCAAATAAGCGATGGTGATGGAGTCTTTTTGGCAGTGGGATTCTGACCTTGAAAAAACACCCCAATGTTTGAAATTATGGAAGGCTGATCCTGTGTGAAGCATCTTTCATCCCCATGATTAGGCCCATGAAAGACTGAGGAGTCTAATGCTCTCAGTGCATCCTACCAAAGGATGAAGACCAAAAATCTGAGAGCACCAGAGTAAACAGAAGGTGAATTTTTAAACCCAATGCAAACTAAAAACCTCAGAAAATGTAATTGTATGCCATCTTAATAAAGCGCCAAATTGTGACTTTAGAAAGGAGGTTCTTTTCACCCAGAGGCATTAATTTTCAAACTGCAAAAAAGAAAAGGAGAAAAAAATTTAGAAGTAATAATCTTTGTTTCTTTATCAGTGAAATCCAGGTGAAGAACTCACTGTTTGTAGTAGCTAAATATTTGGATTTTACATGAGCTACAGGAAATGAACCAAGTCACCTGAAAAGATTAACTATCCATTTTCTAGGGTTGATGAGTTGACAGCTCCACAGTGTTTCCCAGATCAGGTTAGAGACAGCACAATAGTACCTTATTGAGGAGGAAGTACCACCAGCTAATGAGAGAAAATTGAAAAGTTGCTATAGTGTGTCACAAAGGAGGATTCTGTTAGACATTTCTCTTAATATAAACAAATGCACCTGCAATCTACCCAGGAATTTAAGCAAAATTCCCCCTCCTCCTCCACTTTCTTCATAGCAACAGGAATGGTCTGAAAAGGTGTGTTTACGGAAACTGAAGAATGAGGATTGTTTGTAATTTAGTCACACTTCAATTTTTAAAAGAAAAAATACAAGTCAATGTATGAGACAAGTACATGTGACTTAAAGCATTTCCTTAAAATATTATCCTAAAAAGGTACGTTTTTTCAGAAATAAAAATAAACTGGGGAAAAAAGGCCTTGCAATTTCAGTAGTATCCAGGCATGTAAATTGATCTACTGCTGTTTGTTTTGAGCCACCCTTTAAGTTATCGTGTAGTGCAGAGTGAGAGTCAGTTTACAATACCAAGGCTTTGGTGGGTAGAAAGCTACAATAAATGTTCCCACAAATGCCATTCTGAATTCCCACAAAAGCGAGGACCATAAGTCAGCCTTAGCATATGAAACTGTATTTAAAGACTTATTTCCGTCTCTATGCATTTGTTTGCCAGGAGATAAGGAAAAACAGTGGTTTCCAAAATCGTGGTGATTGTATTTATAATCTGTACTTTTGTGTTTTCCTTGCTTATGATGCTGACTCTGTAGCTGATGGTCAGCAGGCAGCCCCAGAGGTAAGGCAGTGATTTAATGCACAAATGTGAGCCCTCACAAAATCAGCTGGAGCCTTTCCTATTGCTTTTTTTCTTCCTTGTTTGTCAACAGAACAGCAGCAAGACACAACAAAACTGTGCTTGTTTTGTTAGGTGTTCATAGCTCCAAACTTGGAAGATATAAAAAGTTCTCACATGATTCATCTCAAGAGAAGAAATCACCAAGAGGAAGAAAGTCAGAATCCCACTCTTTCCGGAAAATTTCAACCCACAGATAATTCTCAATCCAATGTGATGCTTGTGAGTTTGGAGGAAATTTGCTTAAACCTGGAATAATTAATGGTGCCATAAACTTTCTCAAACTTCTGCATTTTGCAAATAGCTTCTTATTTTGGGTCCCAGCCCATTTGTGACCAGCAGCTGATCTGGTCTTCAGTGTTACATGGACTTCCTGCAACAAGGACGGCCTCCCAACCAAAACCAGACTGTAAATGAAAGCTGTGAGGGAGTTAAAACAGTGGCAACAGCAGCGCTTTCATGGAAAATCTCTTCCTACAGGCAACTTTGTGGCTAAAAATTGGCTACACAAATAGAAGGCAATGACAAAAGAGCACAGTGATGTACCACTGATGGTTTGGGGGCTGGCAGGCTAATGCCCTTGGTCAGCATTTGCTGTTCATTGTGTAGGAAATGTGCCATGTAAGCAGTTTTGAACCAAATGGGACATTCGGAATCAGGTGTGTCAGTGAAGGGCCTTCCCAGTCTCTTTCCCAGTCCTTGTGAAAACTGAACCACTTTCCACTACCTAGCAATGACTGGCCACAGCATGTGAGAAATCACTCCAATGTTTATGCGGGGAAGAAAAGTATGAGCACAAGATCTTCAGTCACAGGGATACAGCTGAATGCAAGCCTCCAAAATTCTTCTTCTCTTGGCCATTCGTCTTCTGTCATATCCGTCTCCCACAGCAGGTGGGGAATCCAGTGAATGTTGGCATGACATCCTCGGTGCACGGCTGCAGTGCAGTTATAGCTGGCCATGTTAATGATTTATCTCTGAATGTGTTTCTGAGACATGTGCCACATGTCACAACAAATTAAGTTGGTGTGAAGGAGGCTTCAAAACATAGTTCCTGAAATATTATGGCACTGCTCCAATTTTACTTCATTAAGCTACTGCAGTATAAAACAGAAGTAAAACAGTTCTTCTGAGGACTATAATTGCTCCACAGTTGAGCAGTGACCTGTTCAGCTACAGTGGAGTGACCATCAAAAAGATCCATCACAGTTATACAGGCTTGATTTTCATATGCAACACATTTCTTTTTTGTTTCAAATTCAGTGTTACTAAAGGTGAAGTATATTTCCTTTTTAGACATGAGGAAGTATGTACAAACTTGTTCAAAGAAATGTGAGGATTAAAACCAAATATTGTCATTTCAAGAGCAAGTTCTACTGCAGTTCATACTAACAACTTTTTTAACAGAGCAGAAAAGGTTTTAAATGACAGTAAGTGACATAACAGATTAAAAATATAATTTTCAAATGCAACTGGTAATAGACTCACTGCTAAAGTTGAGGTGTGCTAGGTATGTTTACTATAGAAATTTGAATATATTTTTCTTCACTGTCTGGCTATGAAGTCAAAGCCAGCTGCCAAAACCCAGGGCCATATTTCACAAGCACCTTGATGCACCCTGCAGATTTGTGCCTCTAACTCTTTTCATGCTCCCTTTTTGGTGCCAAAGTATGTGTACATTCAAAATTCAGAGTAAGAAATATCATTTTTATGAAATCAATGTGGCACTGATTCAGCAAAACGTGTACATGCATGTTTAAACCTCAGTGGCCTCATTGGAGTTTAATGCACCAAATCCAGGTCAGGTATTCCCAGTGACCCCAGCCACCAGAGGGTCATTGCCGTGCTTTTCTCCTTTACAGATTATGGTGCAGATATTTTCTCTGAACACTCTTGGATGAGTCATGAATGGCATCCAGTGGCTGCAGAGGGGAATATTAATGGGAGAAGGATTTGGTCCATCAGCAAGCACCTAGATTTTCTGTGCTTAATGGACAGCCTTTCTGATTTTGGACCTTTTACCTATTTCAATTGTAATGCACCCAGAACCTTAAGGACTAAAAGAAATGAAAACAGTTGGAATCTACCTAAAATTGGCTCTAAACCTATATCTCCTTGTGATTTCTCCACCAGGGAAGCAGAAGAATATTTAGGCTCAATACTTTAGGGCAGAACCGCTGTGGTGATAAATCAGATACTGATCTGAGGGTATGAGGTAAGCCCAATTACAACAACAATGGAGCTGCCTCCCACTGGTGGCTTTAGGTCAACATTTTGGGCTAATCACCTTAGCTGGGTAAGTGCTCGTAAATAAAGAACTGCCTGGAAACTGTTTTTCTCTTCACGCGGCTGAGATGCTCAGGGCAGCCTCTCTGCTCTTCAGAGGAGCCTCCCACTGCAGATTGGGAAGTGCTGTGGGGAGGGCAAGAACCAGGGACTTCTCACAGGCAAAAAGCACAAGGTAGCAGCTGTAACAATACTTTTAAAAGGAGGCCATGGGAGAGGGCATTGCTTCTCATCTAAGTGTAGCTGGACTCTGAAGCCACGGCTTCTCCCTCACCCTTCCCTCACAGGGCAGTGAAATGGTTCTCTGCAGACAGAGAAAAGAAGAGGGGAAGAACTGATCCTTTTGGAAGATCCTTCACACCCTTCTCCCGTGATGGCTCTGTACAAGCAGGTTTAGTGCAGTTCAACCAACTGTGCTCTTCTCCAGCTTCCCCACCACAATGACCACTGTGGTGGTCGCCCTGAAACTTATGGGGAGAGAGGAAGCCCAGCTGCAGGTGGTCCTTGCATTTCCTTCCTTTGTCTCCAGTAACAAGTGACAGGACAAAAGGAAAAAGCCTCAAGTTGCATCAGGAGTGGTTTAGACATAGCTATTAGGAAATATTCCTTCACAAAAAGGGTTGCCATCAGAACAGACTGCCCAGGGAAGTGGTGGAGTGGCCATCACTGGTGGTATTTAAAAGACATGTAGATGTGGCACTTAGGCATCTGGTTTAGTGGTGAGCTTAACACTGTTAGGTTTATGGTCAGACTCAGTGATCTTAAGGACCTTTTCCCACCTTAATGTGCCTATGATTCTATCCACTGCCCTGGGGACATACCTTATCAGCTCTTGTAAGAGGAACAAGAAACATAAGAGATAACTGTACTGGTTTTTGCAAAGATTTGTTTTCTTTTAAGGCATATGTGAACACAGTCCATAAAATAGATGTTATAAATAGGCAGAATATATGAGAAGTGTAACGCGGTGTACTCATATTTTAAATCCTGTAGGGTGACCCTGATTGAAGCAGTGTACAAAAGAGAGGGCAACAGGGATACAGAGCAGTTTTCAGAGAATCAGCACGTTCTGCTTCATTAAGGGAAACTGTGGATCTCTGATCTCTAAAATGAGCCAGCCATAGGATGATTTAGCAAACAGTCATTCACTGTTTTTAACTGGGCAGGAACTAGGACACCCAGCAAAATTACCAAGAACCAGGTTCAAAACAGCTAAAAGAGACTTCTTTCTAACACACAGCATAATTCAGCCCAAGGGTTCGTTGCCATAGGATACTGCAGAGGTCAAAAGTGTAAATGGATACAAAACAAGATTAGTCAAATTTATGGAATATAGGTCCACTGACAACTATTAAAAACAATGGTCCAGATGCAATGTCTAGCATTAGGAAGTCCCTAAACTGTTGTCTGCCGGGATCTGTGGATTATAGGACGGGAAGGAATGTTCCATAAATGCCTTATTTCTTTTCTTTTCCAAAGTATCTGCCACTGGCCACTGCTGAAGACAGACACTGGGCTAAACAGATGTGTGTTCACAGCTCACAGCAGTTCCCATGTTTCTCCCAGGACAGGGAACTGGAGTTGCCTCATTTCGAGCTTCTATTTGCTTTCAAGTAAGCTCTTAAGCCACACTCAACTCACAAGTATCTGACTACCTGCCAGTCAAGCATTTAACAACATCATTAACATCTGTCACTAACACTTGGACTTTCTTCGGTGAAATGTTTTGGAATGCTTTCAGATTTTTTTTCTTGTTAACCCCAGAGACTTTTTTTCTTGCACTAGATATCAGCTGTCTCCTTGTCTCTGTCAGAAAACTCTTTCTACCATATTTTCATGATCTCTGCAAGATCATGAAAAAAATGGCAAGCTGCAGTTTCCTGTTGTTTCTATTGTAAGAGCTGCACTGATTTTCAGTTATGATTGAAAAAAACTGCTCCAAACTTCTGGTGATCTGAATCCATTTTAAAATTAAAATAATTTTGAGCTGCACTTAGCCTGACTTCTTCAAAGCTTAAAATAAACCACACTGTGACTGAGCTGGTAAAACTTGGTATAACCCTGCTTATCTGCTGTGCTCCTTGCATTCCTGTCCATGAAAACCTGGCTTAGGCCTGCCACATTAGTGTAGGTGACTCAGAGGATGTCCCACAGACAGATCTGCTAAGGGCATCAGTACAAGAGTTTGCAATTTATACTGGGATGAAGGCATCAAGATCCATTCTACCTCTGTCCAAGCCCCAAAACCCAGCTGTTAGTTCAGACAGAACTGATTTTCAGTGCATTTGTTTTCAGCTCTGATGCTTCCAGAAATTCACACGTAATCTGAGACTTCCTCAAAAACATTGAATATATTAAATTCCTTGATTGCACACCGATTCTACTTTTAACAGTGACAGAACACAGAAAGCACCTAACAATCATCTCTAATATGTCAGAATTTCTCCTAGTTAGCAGAGAAATCCAACCAAAAAACGTATTTTCAGCATAGGCCAGGAGAAGGTATGTGCTTCCAGAGATACCTCCATTCACCTCAGCACTTAAGCCTTGGTGAACGGCATTTAGTAAATCCTCCAGATGAAGAGAAACGTGTCATTGAAAGACTCCACCATTCAAGTGCAGTATTTGAGGGTGATTTTTGCAGCTGTTACAGATAGAAAATGAAGTGTGAAACCCCTCCCTGAAGATTTCAGTCCTGGAGGAAAAGCTACGTGGAAACAGTAGTCCTCAAGCCTGTGAGCAATATTGATACTAAAGGGAATGGTGATTAGAAATGTCTATTTCAGGCTAATTAAGTCAGCACAATGTGCGCTAAACCCAGAGTTAAATCATCCACCCGGAGCTCAGGTATTTCTCCCCAGTGCTTACCTGCATGAGCAAGGCCGGTGCTGCTCTGCTGTGGGCTTTGAAAATGCTGTGGCATTTTCAAGCTGTAGCAGAAGCTGTGTTCAAAACACCACTGTGGGATATTCATAGCTCAAGACACTTCAGTAAAAAGAGTTGTAGCATTAACGATCTTGAAAGCAGAATGACAGTCAGCAAAGGAGGCCAATTTATCACGCGCTTCCCAGACAACTTAGGATGGACCAGTGGCCCCTCAGGAGGTTGCAGCTTCTCTTCACTGATGTGGAAAGCCTGTGGGTGAGGTTAGAAATTTAACATATGGATGACTACAGCTGCTGAAACAGATGTAATCCTAACAACTTAACCCCATTCCCAGTGACGTTAACTGGAGCTACTCAGCTGCTCTCAGTAAAATCCAGATGGGGCATGGGCCTATTATTTAGTTTATCTCCGGCTAAATCCACCAATCCTTTTATTCTCCCCCAAGAAATGAAACCAAGTTAATATAACAATAATACCCATTGTTCACAGAGTACGAACAACGTGCCCTGCTTGGCTACTGTACAGAATGAGGCTAAGCCTAGAACTTTTCCAAGAAGCTGTGCTGGCAGCATAAAAAAAATAAATAAATAATTTTAATGCCCCCAATGGTAAGCTAAAAAAACAACAATCTCTGCCAAGTGAAAGAAAGATGAAGTCGATGTAGGAAAATAAGTCAGGGGCACTTAAGAGAACATAACAAGTAACAGAAAATACATAAATGAAAAAGTAACTAAAAACATATGATAGCGAAAATACAATGTTATATGTGTAACCACGGGGGTGTTTAATTATCTTTTATTACCTTTTATTATCTTCTATTATGTACACATTACAGGTATGTATAAATTCTAAGTATTCATCACTTGCTCTTGTACCAGATTTGCAGTAAGTGTGTCTATTCGTGTTCAACAAACTGCAAATGACAGAGACAGGAGCTTTGAGTAATCTGTTTTCACACTTCAGATATTTCTTCTGGTTTTCTCCATTAGTACTTTTCTATTTCTGCAGAAGGAGCAGTCTCTCACAACACACAGCAGTACTTCTGACACCCTTGTTGAGTGACTTTTGTGATGAGCCACAAATGCTTTCCAAATAAAATGTATTGCTGTTGCTGTTAAAGGAATATTTGTTCTTCTGAAGAACTTGGTGTACTCTGGTCAGAGGCAGAGGAAGGGAAATGTAGCAGGTCCAGGTTATACCTATGCTAAAACTACATGGCATTAGAGTTTTAATTCAGATCAGAAGGGTGCTTTCAAATTAGAACTCCCAGTCTTTCCCATTTACTGCATTTCAGCCTGCCTGACGCAGTGCAGCTGCACTTGGGTCTATGGGATCACATTAACACTATTCCAAAGTCAATCACCTTAGAAGATGTATATAGTAGTCTCAACACCCACTGTGTAGATCTATGGGACTTGTCCCATCGCATTGATTACTAATGTAAACACAACATTCTGTGCTAAAAAAATGGGGGGAAAATGGTTTTGTGCGTTGTTTCTGTTTAGCTTCAGGGAACTGATACTTTATAATCTCTGTCCTAAGATATAAACACATACATGCTCCAGGAAGAAATCCTGGACACGTAAATGTGGCTTGATCTTACCTGAACAAAATTAGGTGTGTTGCAAGAGAGTTATTACACAATTATTGCAATCTGGAGCTTTTCTGAGTACTACCTCTCAAACTTATTTTCACTTCACATGGTATTTAGTGAACTGCTCCTTATGGTGCACCATCTTCCATTTTCAGTGACTGGAAACTACATATGTGCTTCAGACTTGGATTGCTGTAATGTCATGAAACCATGCAGTACAGTGATTACATCAGAATCTCCCCTTACTGAACAACATCTGTAAAACAGAAACATCTGCCAGTGTTTTAAAGCAGGTAGATGCAGTGAGGTTAGCTCTCACTTCTGCATCTTGGTGAGCTGCTAATCCTGAGGCATCACTGCATGGAGTGTTGCAAGGCACTTCGAATATAAGAAATTTCAGCCTGGTCTCACATACTTCTAAAGCTGTAGAAACACACAGATTCTGGGGTGATGAAGGCTTTCCTCTTCCTTTAGAGCAGCATGGTTTACATGTTCATATCACTGCTGGCAGCATCCTGCCATGCTTTGATTTTCCTTGGCAGAGGGCAAGTGGAGTACGGGTGAGCTCGGTGTAGTAGCTCAGCCTCCCCTACTGCCAGAAGTCCCTGCTTGGTGGAGCACGCCCTTCTCCACACCATGGCATGGCTGTGGTTCCAGCATTTTGGCTCCCACAAAGCCATGTCTGGTGCTTTCCGTCTGCAAAACAAACAGTAAGTCCTGAACCTTTTCTGGAAGCAATTAAAAGAGCAGATAAGTGGGAGTGATGACAATAATTTACCTGGTCTTGTGAATATCTTGATTATACTGCAAGTCGAGGCATAGCCCAGAGTGGAAGACCTGCATGTGTGTATGGTAAAGTTTCTGGGAAATAACTGGAGGAGCTACTGATATAAAATTAGAAGATTTGGCTTTACTCTCACCAGAATAAAATGTCCCTTTTGACTAATGCTCACTTTGCACTGTTTAGAGGATGAGCCTTTTGTTTTCAGCTCTTGTAGCAACACAACATAATGGCCGCGCTTCCATGCAAGGAGTAGGATGTTATATTTCTGCATCTTGGAAATTCTTGTATTTGTTTTGTCAACAAGTCAAGAAAGAAATAAAAGATGTTTTGATTCACAGGTATATTTACTTTCACTAAACAAGAATATAGAACTTCTTATATCAGTGTCTTATCAAACAAGTTCCTGTCATTGCAGGTATGCACTAAAGGAAAAAAATGTGTTCAGACAAATCTGCATTGAAAGGTTAGCAAGATATAAATGATCTTAGGAGAGGTATTCTTCCCCACTGCTACAGAGATTGGCATGAAGTAAAGCAGTTGCTCCCTTTGAAGCACTGCCAGCATAAATAACTCAGAGTAAGAATTTTGGTTTTCATAACAAATGGTGAAATGCAAGAGAACTATGCATTGATGAATATACTGTATGGCTCAGTGGGACTAGACAACTCAAGTAGAGTTTAGCTACAGCATAAACAAAATATCTTTCAAATAATTTTTTTATGTAAAAGGTGTCAATGATGTAAAATGATTCCATGACAATAACAATAGAATTCAAATGCAGATTTGCGTCTTTCAAACTCATCCAGACTTCAGACTTCCTCAGCTTTAGGAGGGAAAGATATCACCTGCAAAAAAAATGGTGGAGCACAGCAGCCCCACTTTTCTCAGCAATCATCTGCACAGATTATTTATTCTCCTGTCTTCTGTTTGTTCTGATCCATCTCTGATTTCCACTGGAGTACCTTTGAAACAATTTTTCTCATTTATTTTTTTTACTTGGAGAGAATGAAGAAAGATAAATCAGGAAACTGTTTGGCTTTGCTAGTCTCCCAGAAGACACCAAACATTAACGTGAGAGCAGTTATACAAATTTCCAGATAAAAAAATAAGTCTGTCTTTAATTTTCACCCAGATATGGGATGTAATGTACTGGAGACAGGACACTGCTTGACCGAGAGATGCCTTATAGTTGTGTTGAGAAGGATCTGGGTGCAAATTTGTCCCCCCTAACTTAGTCTGTCCAAATTGAAGATATTTTTTTCTCAAGATGTGCAGGTTTCTGAAGTTTTCTCATGAAGTTAGTGGGAAAAAAATGGGTACCTCCAAAGGAGAATTCACCTTATATATCCTTTAGACACCTGTCTTAAGATGAATTACACCCTGAAGGCCTGTATCTGTGTTCACCGACTGTAGCACAATTCCCAGTTTATATGACCAGAGAACCAATCAGTAGGTGACTTAGTTTTTGGTGGTACAAGGAATCCAGCCTAGTGATCTGGACACCACTGAGAGCTCCGTGCTCTTCCTTTGTTCTCACGTCCCATCTCAACCAAGCACAATGATGGGGAGCTGAAGGGCTGTGCCAGATCTTCCCCAACACCTGCAGTGTATCAGAGAGCAGCTCCTTGTGCTGTGAGCGTGGCTGGTGTCCACCACCCCACTGGTCAGAGCACATCCGCAGAGGCAGCTTTGTGCTGCTGTGATCATATGATTAACACACGTCTATGCTCACTTACAGGCAGATACAGAGGCGTTCAGGTCTGCACCACCTTTAAGGGCCTGGTCCACATAAAAGGGAGTGCAGTGCATCTGACTCCGGTGGGGCTGGGCTGCAGGGATGTTAAGGGCTGTTTACAGATGTCATCTGTGTGGATGCTCATGCAACAGGGAAAAGTCCAAAGACTTTTCATTCCTTTCCTTCACACAATGACCAGTCAAGAGGTACGCAACTTTATTCATGTTCTTCAGAGATGTCTTTCTTTGCAAAAGGCGTAGGAGACCACGGTGCTATGTGGAGAATGGTACACACCCCTGACACAGCCCAGCACAAACTCCTGGTGCATGTGAGCGTGGCTCTGTCCAGCTCCAGGGAAGAGGGCAGTTGTATTTGGATTTCCTCCAGTGCACGTCTCCTAGACATCAAGATGATTTAGCAAGAACATCCCATACCCAAAGATTACAGACCAAACTAAATAAAGCCCCTGTGTGGGTGTGCAAAGCCAAAACACTGCAGAAGCAAGAGGTTCCTGTTGCATTTCTCTGTATTGGGTGTATGTGTTGTACTAGTCTGGGAGGCCCAAATGTACAGGAAAGGGCAAATATATTTAGAACCAAACTTCAGAAAGCCCACGTAAGGAATTGCACTGCATATCACAACCCCACAAGCTGTATCTGGGGAAGGATGAGTATTTGTGCATGCTGTCTTGCAGGCAGAGACAATGGTTGGGGCTGAAGGGAAGAGGTTATGGACAACACACTCTGCTGAGCCCCAGATCCTCACCATCTGCACAGCTCCCTGGTGACATTTGCAGTCCCAGCTCTGGAGTGCTCAGAATGAAGCAATTGGGTCCTGCTGGGCGGAGTATGTCCACGGATTCCAACTGCAACACAATGCCCACATCAAGGGTAAACTTTGGGTCCCCTAAAAACCACTGTCCTTTCCCTTTTCAGTTTTCCATAAACTACCCATTGGAGCTAGTATGACTAGGCTAGTGATGAAAAGATACCAGTAGCATCAAGTGAACAGGAGAGTAACACAGGAGACTGTTTAAAGGGTACACCAGGATTCTTATTGTTTATACATGTAGCAGCACATACAAACTGAATGTATCATGGAGCCTCTTTTATTCACTTACTTGACTTTCCTGACCTATGTACTTGTACAACTGCAGCCAAAGAGGTGAGTAAAATGTTTGCAGGTTCAGCCCCACCTAGTAAAGCAGGCTACTCTTAAAAGGCTCTACTGGAACTAAAAAAGAAAGTCTGCTTCCAAATACAAATAGCAAAGAAAAAAAAAATCTTGAAAATAGAAGGAACAAGTTTCTACATGTACTTGTTTTCCTAGGAGTGCACCACTTGTGAATTCATATTTGTTGATGACCACTCAGCTGACAGCTCTTTTGGAAAGGTAAACAGATCATCCTGCTCCAGAACAGGGGAAAAAAAATTCTGTCTTTACATTTACTCATTCTTGTTTTTAAAATTTTCAGCTGCTTACTCAGGTCTCAAGTATTTGTAGAGCCAGATGAAAAGGAGATTGATGGAACACATTTGCTCTACACAAGTTTTAATTGCTGCTTTGATGGGCATATCAGAGGAGGTCAGGAGAAGTGAAATGAGCTATGACTTGGGTGGTCCCTCTCTCAACTGAACCTCAAACATACAATCCCTCTTATCTCCATTGAAGTGGGGCAAGAAAGATTTACAAGGCGGCCAGGATCTGAACGAGCTGAAGCCTGGAGATCCTGACTGTTGCAAAATACTTCCTATACCTTGGTGTTAAAGTTTAACAGCAGGTCTTGTGGTGTGCTTTGCATTCTCCCAGGGAAAACACATGGACAGGTCACGCACTGCCCAAACACCCTCAGCAACCCTGCAAGATATAAATACGCACAGAAAAGGACGGTGGAGCCAGCTGGTGTGAATCAGGGGAGCTTCTCTATTCTCAGGGGAGCTCTGCAGATTAGCACTACTGAAGACATTGCCTAATGCTGTTCTATCTAGAATGTACTTACTTTGAGTTTAATTTCTGAAAGTTAAGTGGACAACAAAACCCAAACAACTCACATCCAAGCTGTCTCGTTTATCAGAAGAAACAGTAACTTAGAAAAATGCAAGCATGACCTTTAACGAGGTTTAGCAGATCTACTTAGGATTTGGGTATCACTAGGAGAACCCAGCTCACAGACCACCTCCCTGAGCCTGTTTCTCTTGTAAACTCACAGAGCTGAATCACTCCCACATTGCTGCACTGTTATTGTGGTACCGGGGCAAAAATATTTGGCAGACATTTCAAAGTAAATGCTTCAGATGGAATGACGGCAGCTGAGGAGCTGAGTGCCAAGATTAAGGAAAGTGTGTGCTCTGCTATGCAGGGAAGCTTTTTTGGAAGAAATGCTGAAAAGAAGTTTAGTCAAATTTTAGCATAATTGCTATTAACTTTTACTAGAAGCAAGACATCAAAGCGGCCAATACTTGATGTGCAGTATTTAAAGGATTGTTCAGAATATTAGGCAAACAAGAATGAAAATTTCCTATCTGAAGAAAATGGGGGGTTAATTCATCAATACTATAAAGAATATGAATTCCACTGGGAAATTCCGTTCTAGCAATATAAGTTCCTCACAAAAAGATTGCAGTGAGGCTCGGCGTATAGAAAAAACAGATATTTTGTACTATTATAGTGGCTCATTTACCTCAGCAAAATCTTTTCCATTAGAAGTTGCTATTTTCAAAGACTTTTTATTACTTGGACATCAGAATTGGCTTAGACCAATGACTTGGTAAATAAAATCTTGGCCTGAAACACACTTATAATGCCAAAGTTTAAAAAAAAAAGTATTAGTTTGGACACCTTTGGTTATAGAAGAGCAAGAAAATAAAAATTTTCTGGTCTTACAGCATTTAAAGATGGCTTTGGTCTACAAAGGCAATTTGTTAGGCAATTAGTCCAATTGCTCTAATTCACTTCAGAATACTAAAAAATGAATGGTTGAGACATTAGACTTGAAAATGACTTTACCATATGCTATGAATACTTTTCATAAAAATTATTAAACTGATCTTTTAATCTCCTTTGCACATATGTTTAAGAGTTGGACTTGGTGATCCTTGTGGGTCTCTTCCAACTCAGAATATTCTGTGATTTTGTGATACACTGGAACTGCTCATCTGCCTTTGCCATCAAGAGTGAATTTGACTTATGGTGCAAACTGAAATGTGTTCTCTGCATCTCCAGGAGCCTGCAAAGAGATTGGAGTCTTTCTAGTGGGCTCTCTGCAGTCTCACATGCATTTGTATGTGTTTTCCATGGCTCCCAGAGCATCCCAGAGCAGCACCCTAGCAAACCTGCTGCTTGCATGTGTGGCACATTGAATAATCATTCTGTTGCTATTTCCGAAATACAAGCAAAACAAAAGTAAGACCCTCCCCAAGACCCCTAACAAAACACCAGTGTGCTAAAATGTCCCACGCTGTAGTCCATCAGTATATCGAGCTAAGAATATACAGTATCTCCTATAGCTTTTGCTTTTCCCTCTATGTTCACCTGAACGTCTGATAGATGTGTTGTTCCTGCAGAATACCATTGAAGCCTTTTCTTTCCTTCCCCATGGCACTAAAAACACCGAGCACTTGCAAAGACACCCCACGCAGTGCTGAGCACTGCCATTGCCATCATTAACTGTCCTACACCCACCAAACTGGCATTTGTCATAACCTTTTTCTTCTGATTCACCTAGCACAATATCCCTCCATAAATTTTCCACTGCCTGAACACTTGTTTATTGCCTCCATAGTTCTGCCCAGGTGTTCCCACACAAAAATATGGACACATGCACCCCATTATGTATGCACTGCAAATCCAAGGGGAGCAGCAGCAAATGCTTTCCTCATGGTCTGCAAATGCTCAAGCAGTTCAATATCTCTGGACAAGTCCAACTGGCTGTACATGTGTAAATCTGTATTGCAGAGTATGTGCTGCAGATCCAGTGCTTTTTGGAAGCACTGCAAATAATATGGAAGTGCTGTGTCATTGATACATGCACGTACTGTAAGCCCATCCAGTTTCTTCTGGAAACTGCACAGCTCTAATGAATGCCTCACAACCACATGCTAGAATTTCTCTGTGCATGCACATCAAATGGATCTGAGTTTTCTGGGTATGCAGAAATGGCTGTCTTGCTTGTAATGCATAGAGAAACTTCTGAAAAACACAGAATATTCTCAGAATCTCACTGTACACAACAGCTGACTGAAACAGAAATATCTGAGACCCAGCATAGAGAGTAGCCCTCAATCTCCAAAGTCCTGTGTGGCTCCAGTCTTGAGATCTGATTTCTTTTCATCTTTCAGTTGTTGTTAATAGTTCTGCGATATTGTCCCCCTCAGACCTCTGCATTTATTTACAGCAGGGCCTCAAGCTGGTCAGGACTTGGAGGCAGAATTGCCCCACTCTTTCTGGAGGGTGAGTGCACCAAGCAACACTGAAAAGATTCCAATTTCTAAAGCAAGATTTTATTAGACTAATCATTTGCATGGAAAAGCCCAGGTGGTAGAAGAGCTAGGAGCATTTCCTAGGGATGGCTGTGTGTGTGGATCTGAAGAAATAATCTCACATAAGCAAACTGGTGGAGGAATGAGCTGCACAGGTAGTGTGCAGTTACCTGTAATGTGCCTCTCTGCATTTACATGTGTGGTTCAGTGGAAACTCCTTCCACGTTTTGACTGTGGGCTATTCTAAGAGCTCCTCATCAGGAAAATATACCACACCCTTACTCGTCCCTGCCCAAAGCTGTGTGTCCTCCCTAGTGTCAGATGTGCCATTTTCTACTGTGTTTTCTCTGCCTTTTCTGCTGTCTTCTCTTTGCTCTGAAGAATGTGCCAACACACAATTTTTCAGTCTGAGTAAATGGCCCCAAGAGCTAAGAGCACCACCAGCAAAGTCCTCTTCTAGGATCAGGCCAGTACTTAAGCCATTTGTCCTCCTTACTTAAAGCCACTGTAAAAAGGTTCCATCTCTTTTAACAGAGTTGTGACCAGCTCATTGGAAAGGGAAGAGCAGTGGCAGAGGCAGTGCAAGTTAGTGGTAGCCCTTTGTTTCTAACAGCAACTGGTCACAGTTATGTGGGTTGAATCCAACATGCAATGAGACATGTGGGATGAGACATTTTCTTCCAGAGTCCCAATATGTATGGTTTCTACTTAAATTCATCTGCCTACAAACCCCATCTGTCTTCCCTAGGGATTCCTAGGATTGGTTTCTGAAGGTTTTTGCCATATGTGGCCTCCTGTCCCTGTGCCACAGCCTTTTGATAGAGGGATTCTCTTTACCTGTAAGGTTCCTGCCTTTCCTGTCATATCCTTAGCACCATCCTCTTGACAATGGCTTAGTGTAGTCTTGGGCTTAATGTTAGAGATATAAAGTGTAGGATTGGGTTGAGAGTGGGCCATGATGTTGATCAGAAGGCTGGAGCACCTCTCCTATGAAGACAGGCTGAGAGCTGGTGTTCATACTGGAGAAGAAAAGGCTCCAAGCAGACCTTATTCCAGCCTTCTGCTGTCTACAAGAAGAACGGGGACAGCGTTTGTAGCAGGGCCTCTTGTGACAGGACAAGATACAATGGTTTCAAACTAGAAGAACATCCATTTAGATTAGATATAAGGAATAAGATTTTTATAATGAGGGTGGTGAAATATGGGAGAGGTGGTGGATACCCCATCACTGCAAACATTCAAGGTCAAGTTGGAAGTGGCTCTGAGCAACTTAAAGTAGTTGAAGATGTCCCTGCTCACTGCAGGGTGTTGGACTAGGTGATATTTAAAGGTCCCTTCCAACCCAAACTGTTCTATGATCTTATGAAAAGGGAAAGTATAAAACACTGTATCTGTCATTTATTAGAGTGAGTAGAACTGAAATTTGTTGAACTGACCTAGAATTTTTCTCTTCTTTCAAAGCAATATTTTCATTTTAAAAGTGCTAGAGCTCAAGTAATCCCAGCAATAAAATTGTTGCTGTTCAGTGCCATGGTAGCTTTTGACACAAGGAAACTTCTTTCTGTGTTTACTGCAAACAATTAAGAGACCATCAAGTTTAAAAAGTTGTTGGCTCTGCTTAACATTTGCTAAGCACAGTTTAGACTGTTTTATCCATTTATACTGCCTCACTTTTCTCCTTCATGTGTCTTATATAATAATTTCCAAAGTCAGAAACAAACAAAAAAAAATTAGAAAAAGGCATCAGCTAAGATGAAATGGCACAAGTTTAAAACTCTTAGCAGCCATAGACCTGGCGACAAAGAACAAAGAGGTTTAAAAATCATCACATTTTATAACATTAAAATGCCACACATTAAATATAGATTTCACTGCTGATTATATTGTTACACATTCCATTGTTCCCATGCCATTGGCCTCCAGGACTTTATTACTTATGTAATTCCAAGATCTGACACAGCTAAAGTGAAATGCATCTGATCTCAATGAAAGGCATCAGATGAAAAAAAGTGGATTTCAGGAGGAAGAAGTACCATTTTAATTTTCCCGCAAGTCCATTGATTGGTGACAGATGTTACCATTCCTATTTAATTATTCTTGATTCATTTGCCAAATAAAAATACAGATAGATGTCAAAGTATTTGAAGTCATCCAAATAGTAAGTTCAATCAAACAAGTTGTCTTTATTCCTTTTCATTCTTTTTTTTTTCTTCCAGATTTTCCATATTAAGGGAAAACTGGTTCAGAGTGGCATCTAGAGTTCTACCTGTATACTTTAAAGCTTTCAAACAATACAACATATGATTATTAATCAAGGGCTAGGAAAGCATGGGGCTGTGAGAAGAGGAGGGGGCATTTCAGTAGGAAGTGTTCTATGCTGAGTTGTGGCTCAAAACTCCAGCATGGTGCTGTGTCAACAGAAGCACCTCAAAGGATGTTTCATGACAACCGTGTATCCAGAGCTACAGATATGAACATAGTTAATAGATATCATTCAAAATCCCAAGGAAGTGGCAATTTAAAACAAATAAATAAAACTTGACCGTTTTTTTAACTCAGCCTGAAATACAAGCAAACATTTTACATCTTTTGGATGAAGTCCTGATAAAGAGCAAGAATGTCTCTCACTTTCTCAGCCTACCTGGACCACTGTAGAAAAACGTCTATGCTACAAGTATCCAGATAACAGGTTGTAATCCTTTTGAAAAGAAAATAAATGAAAGATTTATTGTCATTTTTTCATGTTTATTTTAAAGTATTAGCATTATTTTTTTAATTTAAAAACTAGTACTTAATTTTCTTGATTTTCCTACTTTTGCTATTTTTATGGGAAATCTATTTTACTATACTTTTCATTATAAAGGAGTGAAGTTGCTTTCAAAAAGGACAGTTTCTTTTGCTTGCTCTCTAAAAGTATAGCAACATATGGACCTGAATATTAGAGATTCAGTGTTTTGGAAGCATGATACAAAGATAAGAAAAATCTTATTGCAACAAAACTATATGTAGATTATTTTTTTCATCATTCAGAAGATGTTTAATTGATTTTTAAAAATAAACTGCTTCAAATAAACAAGTTAATTCCTTCTGATCCTTGGAAACCCAACAACATTTTGCTGTGGTCCATGGGTGTCTGGCATGTCTCAGGCACTTGAGGCACTCTGAGAAAGACCGATCTGAACTTGGAAGGAGATAAGCAAATATAGGTTCTCGACACGGGTGTGCAGTGTCAGCCCGAAAATTATCTTCCCTCACAATTAACTTTGTTGAAAACTTTCTATGTTCATTAGTATATCTGATTTCCTGTTTATTCTCTGCTTTATTTGTGCTTGGCACTGGAAGGAAACTTTCGCCGATGTGTGTGGTTTGGATTTAAGAACAAAATTGCTCATGTGGCAGAGCACAGGTCTCTGAAAGGCAGTGGCTGTGGCAGAGAGCCTTATGGCCCACTGGCTGTGTGCGGGGGGGCTCGCTGTGGGGCAGGGAGAGCCTGGGTGGCTCCCCAGCTCCAAGGCTGATCTGGAACCTGGCTCCTGCAGAGAATGAGGGGCTGTTGTACAGCCAGGCACACCTCAGCCACTGGAGCAACAACCCAAACAAGATACAGGAGCCTTCAAACTGCACAAGTACATGAATGCTGTAATAACTAATACTCCATTTCAAGACATTCTGATGGCTTTTCACATTTTTTTGGTGAGCCTCGTTAGCTCTGAGCTCTTCTGTCCATTTCTTCTTGGAGCAGCCTGTGCAAGCAGTGAGTGGCCAGCAGTGCTTCAAGGGATGGCAGCTCTAGACCCATAAAGACTTCAGGAAAACTTTGATTCCATGGCTGGTGCTTATCAAGTATAATATTTTACTCTGTATGATCTTGCTGCCCACCTGAAAACCATCTAGCAGGGTAGACTGAAATTTCCCAAAATGGGGCCTCAGATACTTGTTATGCTCCTGTTCTAAATAACTTCTTCAAGCTGTTCAGTGGATTTTGTGTTCCTGGGTTTCCTTTGATGTGGTACACTGTAATTTGTACTACACTGCTTGTCTTTTTAAATATGATTCTTAATCATGTTGCATTCTCAGAGCCTTGATGTAGTTATGGATCAACAAATTGGGTGCAGATTTTTTTTTTTGGGGGGGGGTTGGCTTCTAAAGATGACTACATATAATTTAGCAGGTGAACTTTGTGTTATTACATAAAATATTTCTACATACAAATAAAACCTTGGAAATGACATTTGTCTTTGGAACAACCTCTACAGAAATGCGTTTTTTTGTTCTGCTTAAACATCAGCAACTGAGGACAATAGCACATCACTTGACATTCTCGGAGTTGACTTTGCCTTGTACAACGTATTTCTGTTGCTGAAAGATACAGCTCTATACCTCCAGACCCCCTATTTCTGTAATTAAGGAAGTCAACCCTCTCAATACATTCCCATGTTGTTGTGCTGAAGGGAATGCAACTAAATTAACCATTGCAGGTTTCAGTCTTAATGCAAACAAAACATGGAAGTGGAAAAGAAAGGATAAAATGTACCTACACATCTCTGGACTCCTGGGACAGCTGGGTGGAAAGACCATGAAAAAAGTATGTCTCTGCTATCCAACTATAACTTGTACCAGCTGGAGCTCAGAACTGCTTTGGGAAGGTGGAAGGTGCCTCTTGGGTACTAACTGAGCTTATTCTTAAATACTCCTCAGGGAATTCCTCTGATAGCTCAGCAGGGATAAGTGTTCATTTTTACTTGCCATAGCACAGCCTCTCTCCTGTACAGAGGATCAGTGTGGAAGGAGAGGGAATCCTGGTTCTGCCTCTCACCATCCACTCCTTGGCCCTCCACTGCAGGAGTACCAGAAAGTGATTAAGTGGCCCTGTGTAAGGGCGTTAGCACCAGAGCCTATTTCTAGCCTAGAAAATAGCCCTTTATCTCAGTTCTTGTTTCTTTTTCCAGCATTTTTCCTGGTGCACACGCACTACATAAGAAAGAGTGTGCTCCTGCACTGTCTTGCAGAGTGAACCAACTATTTCCAACAAAAAAATCCTGTGCTCAGGTGGGGACAGTTCAGTTCAGCAGATGCTCCAGAAGCAGTGTGGATGACACTGCCCCAGCTTCAGCTCTCTGTCTTTTACAGTCCTTCAGCTTTATGTTGGCAGGCTTTCCATCTTCATGTCCCAGAGCATGAAACAGTTCCCCTCAAGTTTCTGGCATGAAAGAATCACTGAGCTACAACACAACCTTTATATATTTGCCAGCACGATGAGCTAAATAATTATATTTTAGGAGTAGGGGGTACATCATATTGGCTACAAAAAAGGAGATGTCAGGGAATGTCTGATGTATTAGAAATGTAGAATGAGACCAGTTTTTGTTTTCAGTTTTCCTTAAAGTTTTGTGCTAATTGCTTTATGCCTGCTGAGCTGAATGTCTAAACATCCCTCTCCTTGAAGCCACCTGAAATGTACAGTGTCCCAGGTGTACAGCTTCTCTGGCTAGTCATACCCAGCAGCCTTGCTCAAAGCATACCTAGCATCACCCTAAAGCAATAAATTCCGTGCAAGATGTCAGCCACTCACAGTTCATCATAACGTTGCTGTGTTCTTCGCATCATAGCTAATGGCTATAGCAATCATGCAGGGAGAGAGAGAATGAGATCAAAATTCCTCTTGGCCTGGGAATTCAAAGCTAGTCTTCCAAAAAGAGTGACACGAATTATACAATAGGGCACCTTCCATCTCCCATTCCTTTTACTAAAGCAACTGGATGAAAAAGAGGTCTAATCCTGAGTAGAGACCCAAGGCTTGACTGTCTGCCTGAATGCCTATTGCAGTAAAGTATCATGCTCCCTCATAATTGTTCTTCCTCTAGCTTTGTGAATATTGAGAATGCTTAGGCATCAAATCTTAGGACTTCTCGTTTGACAAACTAACATGAACTTCCCGGGAATAAGTGGGGAGTGAAGTCCAGATTGATATTTTTGACTTAGGTACCCAACAGCCAGCAATTTTGAATTTCAGGCTCTTAAAAGGTTTTTGAAATCTCACCATTTATAGTCTTAGGGAAGTAAGGAGGGCACAGTTTCTGTATTTCATTCCCTGAATGTAAAGATTGCATTTATGCATGGCTCTGGTGTGAAATACAGCAGGCAGGAAGAGAAAGAGGAGAGCATCTGTAACCTTGGCTGCTATTTCAGAATAACCTGGTGCGAGAGCACATCTTGAGCTCATATTAATCCATGGGTTAGTTGGGGTTTTATTCTTAAGAGGATAATTGCATTTATGCATGTCTTTTCCTGTAGATGCAAAAGAAAATCAAATTCGATTGTAAAGTTTGGTTGCACATTTTTACTGGTGTCATTCTAAAAACAAAGATAGTCTGTGAGATGGACAGTGATTCAGTTAATAAGGATGTGCATGAACTGCTCACTAATGGATATAACACTTGAATTCACAGGCATCCTCAGTTGCTAATGGAACCTGAAATTTGTCAGGAAGATGTTGCAGTTCCATTTGGCGTGACACACACCCTCCTCGTGCTGACAGCTCTGCAAGGTTACATTTTTTTAAAACATATTTTCTTAATGCATTTTTTGGCTAACCGAGTTTCCCCCATTACCTCTGAAACACTTTAGTCTAATTCACACTAACCAGCTTACTGAGATACCAACAACATTCTTTTTATCCAGGATCGATTGACCAGACTTACAAAACTGCTGGTATTTAAAGAAAGTTCAAGCCCTTTCCTGACTGCTGTAGGGCTCTGAATTTCTCATTTATCTCGCTCATTCTGTCGTCTCTGCACAGTGTAAGCAAATAACTTTAATATTTCCCTAAATGACCTATTCTCTTTTCTCCTGCTAGAGCTGATGGTATCTATAAAGAGTAAGGAGCAGTGGCTCCTAAGCTGGAAACTAAGGGAACATAGTACTTTGCAAAATTCTTTTCCATGGTGTGAACTTTTCAGATGAGTAGACCATGAAAGTTTAATTTAAACATACTTGAAGCTAAAGTGCTGACTGCCTTATGGCAGATCACCAGTGGTGCTCCCCCTTTTAGTCATTGCTGCAGATACAACCAAAAGATTATTTCTGGGTCTCACAAACTTTGTGGCAGTTCTGGGGAGAGTATTCCTAGGCAAAGATAACCCCAAAGCCACAGGTTAATGTAAAATTACAGGGATATAAAATCAGAGCCATACAGGTTACATAGTGTTGGGGGTTGAGGAGGTTTTCTTTTTGTGTGTGTGCGTGTTCTTTTCTTCTCCTCTCAAAGGAATTTTTCCCCATGTTAAGGGGCGATTGCTGGGGTACTTAAGAGAAACAAAGGACCTAGCCAGCCACAAGGGAGGGGCCCAATTGTCCCTTTTTGGTCTTGGTGGCGTCTTCTCAGGTGGGGGAGCAGAGACATCTCGAGATTTAGAACTGGAAAAAAAANTACATTTTTTTCCATTCCGGGGTGGGAGGGGGACTCCTGCCTTCCTTAGTAGACACCTGTCCAAACCAGGACACATGGGGATAGAGTTCTGAAATGAGATGTGTGAGAGATAGTTAACGTGTGAGTTCCGTTTACAATGTGGAAAAAGTTTCTCTCAGACCTTTCTGGAGAAATTTTGACAGAGTTATCAGAATATTTCATCACAATATCCAGCACTGACAGAACCAAATATCTTTGTGCTTTATTTTCCTGTAATATCTTCTATTTCTCCAAGAATTTTCTAATAATATTCAAACTACATTTTAAATTTAATGTTTTATTTCATTGATTTTAGTTGTTTTATGTCACAATCAATACATTTAATTAAGAAAATACTAGAAGATTATTAACTATGTGGAGAATTATCATTATTTTCCACAAAATCAAAATTATATCAAAAATGGATATTTCTAAATCCTCTGTAAAAAGGCATCCCTGGCCTCTGTGGATCTCTCTGTTCTATGGGGGTTCTACATTGTCCATCATGCAGGGTTGCAAGGCATGGGATCTAGCAATGGAAAGACACTGCAAAATCAATCCACCTGTGATTATACTCAACCAGTATCTCCAACATAATGCCACATTATAATTTTGTGATGATCTGGTCACCACAAAACAAATTTAAGTGATGCATGGGTCATGGTCGTGGATTTTGCCATGGAATTACCTAAAATGGTGGGCTGAATTTTTCTCAGGGAATTTCTTTAATGTTTCCCTGAAAGATCCTAGCACAAGGCTCTCTTAAGTGTATATTTTTCTGGCTTAATGTATAATATATTTGTGCTAATGTAGATCTATAGACTACAGAGGAGATGTCCTTCATGTAGATCATCTTGAGATTAGAGCAAATCATGCTTCTTATTCCCAGTAACCCCATGTATGTATCTATAACCAAACTGTACCAAATTGACACAGGTGACTGCTAAATTCTCTCATACTGATGCCAAATGCCATCAAAGTGCATGGTGCCGTTCTGGATGGAGGGGAAGCTCTTCTTGTGGTCAGGCTGAGTATGCAGCTCAAATAGAACAGCTCAAGAGGACAGACACAGTCTTCTTGTCTCTGCTGTGCTGCCTTGAAATAAAGATACAGACATGAGATCTCAAGGCCAAGTTGGATGGGGGCCTGGGCAACCTGATCTTGTAGGTGGCATCCCTGCCTATGGCAAGGGGGTTGGAACTTGGTGGTCTTTAACCGCCATTACTACCCAAGCCATTCCATCATTCTATGATTTTATGATGAGGGAAAAACTAAGAATTTTATCCTATTTGTGTTTTTCCTCTGCAAGGTATTATTTGCTTTCTGAGGTTCAAGGTTCAAGATGATTTTTATATTTCCATAATGATTATGTGATGGTTTTGGTGTAAAAACCCACACGCCTAAATGAAAATTTTTCTTTGTTCTAAAGTTATGGAGTGCCATGGAGATCTTAACAGCTGTGAAAATTCTTCATTACTCTTCTCACCCTCTCAACAATGTAAGGGAGCAGCAGCCCCTCTCCACAGCTGCCTTCATTTGGCTTTCTGCTCCCAGTTTTGACTGAAGTTACAGCCACATGGACTCAAACCAAGGAACAGCGTCCCTGACCTCTTACCTCTTAGGCTGCATTTTGCTCTAGTATTCAGCTGCAAATCCTAACATTTTTCACCTGGTTTTCGTGGAATTTTAACTGTTGTTTCCAGCCACTGAATTAGCCCACAGCAGGAAAGAACAGTTGGTGCTGATGGTGGCACCAGTGCAAGGCCCAACTTGGGACAGCCGCGCTTGTCCCACGTGGACTTTGTCCTAGCAGGAATAATGAGAGGACGCTTTTGCTGACAGCCTGGTAGCAAAGCATGTCTGCTCCAGGAGCAGGTCCTGAGCAGATCATCCCTCTCTTCCCCAGATTTTGCAGCACCTACTGATTCACACAGACCCCAAACAGCACATGAGGACGTTCAGTACACGGCACACAGAGTTGTCTCCCTGCAGCAAAGGGTGGTAACCAAGAATGTTTTTTAAAAAAAGTAATTGAACATAGAAAACATCTGTGCCTCTCTTCTGTCCAGGTTTATTTTTCCAATACTTCACATACCACAAATAGTTCAGTATGACTCCTCCATTAGAATAGAAGACAAGAAAAATAAAAACATGTAATACTTAATTAAAAAGAATATTTGTATTGACATGACAAATTTTATAAAAGAGTCTGTATCCCCAACCCCCATCCATCCCCCCCTTCCACTTTCTCTGCCTCATCTTTCTGTTTCCCTCTCTTTTTAAAGAGCACTTTGCTATCCTTTAGGGTTGGTGAGCCTGTCAGCCTCTTATTGCTTCTGGGATGTTTGGCTCCCCTTGAAGCGTCATATGACTTCAGTTAGCTTGGGGGGCTCCAGCTGTGCTCTTAAATGTCATGGACAGAGGTAACAAAAGGGGAGAGGGTTAAGAGAATCAAATATGTTATTAGACATTTCTTTTAAATCCTCTTGCAGAAGATGTAAATCACATGCTTGGCAGGCAGATTTGGGGATGTCACATGGGGGTTTGTTTGGTTTTTGGTTGATTATATCCCCAAATATTTGCTATTTCTTACATTTTTTCCCTTTATTTGTCTTACTCATTCCTCATTTATTTCTATTTAAGTCCAAGGGGTCAGAACCTAGGAAAAAATTTTGACAGTTCCTGCAGCTGATACAAGAGGTTTCTCATCCAAGATATTTGGGAACTTATTTGGGATTGCTCACCATTAAAGTATATCCTGGCCCTTTTTTCTGTTGGCCCATGAAGTACTGCTCCTTGCCCCTGATTGACACAAAACACTACTCAGGACAAATTGCCAGTCTACAAAGCACCTCAGCACACAATTATCTTGAAATAAACTCAGATATCCAACAGAACTTAAAACCAGAGTGCCTAAATTAAGCTGAAAATAAGTTCACTAATTAACCTGTGAGCAAGGAGATCAAGGCATCGCATCCTGATGACATTCCTCACTTGTTTACTTGTAACAGTGAAATGGGGATCCACCACTGAGTTAAAGAGTACTTACAAACTACCTGGTATATACCTTCCTCAGGGCTATTTGCTCTTGCATAATTGGTTCCCTCTGAATAGGGAGAAAATGGGAATTCCCCCAGTTTTCAGAAAAATAACACTGAGGAGAAGTTTACCAAGAATGGGGAAGGGAAAACAAATGATCAGTAAGTAAATTTTACTGAGATTAAACAACCAGAGGAAAAATGGAAGGTTTCGTATCCTTCTCCTCCCAGCGCTTCTCCAAAACTGACACTGTTACCTGGGAAGATATGACAAGCATGTGACACCTTTCTTGCACAAGTCCCCCATCCCAATGAAAAGCCAAGGAACTGGAAAAAGAATAGGCATTTTCTGCACATCTTTCAGTTAAGCAGGAAGAACTGATGCAGGTGCTTTTTTGGGGGAAGCTCAGAGTGTTATGGAGACATCTGCTGTTCCATTCTCAACTTCCCTTGACCTGAGTGCACTTCACTGTCCCCAAGCAGCTCACTCATCACAGTAGGGAGAACAAGATGACATCTATGTCGTCTTTTCATCTAGATGACTAGATGACCTCCAGAGGTCCATTCCAGCCTTAGCTATTCTGTGAGCATTGGCCAGGGGCCTGAAGCCTCTCTCGCCATCTGGGACACCATAGCAGGTTGACGGTCACTGTGACTTCGACGTTTTGCTATCCTGATGCCCAGCAGATGACACAGACCTCCTGCGCTCTGTCAAGGAAAACGCTGGTTTTCATACACTAGAAATAAACGGGGGGGAAAAAAAAAAAAACACAATGGTGAGCAAAAGTTGAAACTTTTTCAAAAATATCTCTGTTTTTTTCTTTTAGAAACCATGAAGTTCTTAGAAAATGTAAAGCTAGGATGCAGCTGAATAAAAGTTTTCATGAAGATTTTCTTTGACAAATTTGCCATTAAAAGAAGTAGTATTTGCTGTCTGGCTCCAATTATGCTTCAATCACGTTGTGCTGAAATGGTAAAGAAAGGTATAGGGAAAAATTTCTTAAGCATCTTTTTACAAGTTTATGGATAGATGAGAAAAACATTTGGGCTTTTATCAAGAAATTAATACAGCAGTGCTGATGGAAAATTTCACAGCATCTATGTGATCGCTGAAGATTTTGTCTAATAATTTTGTTATTCTTTAAATATAAACTAATTTCAGTTGCCCAAGCCGTAGCCTGTTGGGGAGTACACCATAGCACATTCAACTGCAGTCAGTAGCTATGCATGGCTTATCTCAGCTTCTAATATTAGGATCCTGGGTGATTGATAGACCCTTCTACTTCTTTGAGCCTTTCTGGACATGATTTTCCCATATCAACTCTGTAAACCGGATGTTCATATGAAATTTGAGAATGTACTTGAAGAGATAGAAATGGATACATATTTCAATCTGCGGCCTTGGCTAAGGCCGCCAAAGTTACAGCAGTGGGATTTTGCAGTTTAAAGCAAGAATGCATTTTCGTAGTTTTAAAATATGCTTTATAAAGGCAGAAATATATTTTAGAAAGCAGAAGCATGCTTTGTGTAAGTAAAAGGTTATAATAAACAAGTCATGGAGTTTTAAGTGTAGCAATAAGTCTTGTAATAAAACCTGTTAAAAACGCAGAATGTAATCACGTAAACTTAAGTAACAGTAAGGTGATTGATTAAGAAGTATACATACAGTGGAACCATGTAAAACAATAGATAATGATTGGTACGAATATGCTGGCAAGCTTTGTGGCACTTGCTTATTGCCTTAAAAAAGCATATAAGGCCTTGTAACTGAATGTAGTGCGGCTTCTGATGATAATGGCGTTGCTTGTAACATCTCTCCTGTCTCACCCCTCACGAAGACTGATCTTGCAATAAACTGTCTTCACAACATCTCTCAGTCGTCCCCATCTCTATTAATCCCAACAATCGCACCCATATTTATTTGAACACAAACAAAATTGTTCAGGTCTCACTGCAGCTATAGAGCTGTTTATCACTGACTTTAAAAGAGTAGAACAGGAAACTTCACATACAGAAATTCCCAAATTACTGCAGCCACTCTCCTGCTACAGCAACAACTCAAGGAGCCTGGCTAAAATCTTTCTAATTTTTGCAAGCAGATTTCAGCAAACTCACAAAAAACTATTCCACACCACAAAAGGGAACATGTTAGCTGTCACTATTGTATTATCTTTATTCATAACTGTTGTTATGTATGTAATGAAATTAGAAAGACAGCACATGTGTTCACCACCTGAGCAGATGAAAACATCATTGCGAATGGGTAAGATGTTAAAATATGTTCCTCCACAGTTCCAAGGTGCAGTCATACATCTGTTAAATATTTACTTTTATAAAACTAACTTAGAAGTCATTTGAGTTTCTGAGACCAGAAAAGTGTCTCTACAAACAGAACATTGAAAAATGGATGAGTTTGTCTAGGAAAATAAGACTTGAAATCTTGGGAAAAGAAACTACTCTCCTTTTAGCAATTGTTTTTGAAATTGAGCTGATTTCATAAGCTCAAGGGAGCTTTGTTAAAGCACATAAAGAGAAACTTGAAAAACAAGCAAGGATTTAACGTAACATCTGAAATATTCAAGGCTCTGTTGCATAAGTGTTTGCTGTCTCTTTCTCACCCTGTGTTTCTGTCTCTTTCCATACCACTCTCCTGTCATGAGATGAACCAAAGAGGAGAGAGCAACAAAACATAGAAACAAAAGTACATGAACTTCTTAGTTTCCTTCTCATGTAGCTTCAAAAAGGATTTTTTTTCTCCCCTATTACTCCAGCATCAGAAAGAACAAAACAAAACCTGCATCTGCTAATGTTTGATGGCTCAGAGAAGGGTAACCTGAGAAGACTGGCTGAGGTATATTCCCAGGCTCAATAACATGGTTATACCAGCTAGAGACAATTGTCATTTCTTCTTTGATGCCAGTAGAGTTACGGCACAACCAGAGAATCTGACCAAACATATTCAAGTCTTTTAATACATCAAGTTTAGTGCAAACCCACTAGCATTGGTGCAAACAGGTGATTTATACTAGTGAAAATCATTCCCTTACCTGTAAAAATCTCATCTCCACATACACAAATAAGCACAGGGAAGGTTGCAAGTTGGGCAGCCCAAACACCCCTTTCAGGGACACGAGCACCAACCCAGCTGCTCTCAGGGCTGTCCTGGGGGACTCTCAGCCCCACTGGCAAGGGAACACCCCAGACTGGATCTCTGGAGCACGTTTTGGACTGAGGAGGGTCGCTGCCTGTGTAGTTGTGAGATTTATTATGGAATGCAGGCAAAGGGTTTTGGGGCTGTAGATGATTTATTATGAGATGGTTAGGGGAGAAAAGAAAGGCAGGAGGGAGAATCAAGGTAATTTTGAGGATGGTCAAGCTTGTGGAAAAAAAAGGCCTAAGTGTATTACAAAAGCTCATTGTGTGTAATTAGTTTGCTGGTCAGTGCACATGCCTGGCCATGCCCTGTACCTCATCAACACAGTTTATCCTTTTCAATTCCTTTCTACATTTTCCTGGGTGAGGAATTGTCTCTTCTGTACACATTTGTGTGTATGAGGATCTGAGTGCAGCCCCAGGCTTGGGATAAGGAGTCAGAAACTGTATTCATGGTACAGCATCTGGGGCAACTGCAGGTGTGCACGTGAGCACCCTGCGGGTGCCAGTGAAGATCAAGTGGTATGAGCTGTCAAGTAGGTAAGGGGACCTGGGAGCCAGAGAGCTGTGTGTCTGGGGTGAGAAACCTGGAGGAGGTGGCTGCTGGTAGGTCCAGGAGGTCTCAGACATCTGCTGAGACCACTATGGGTTTCAGTGGTTTATTCAGATATATGTGTGTCGGTATGAACAAGGAAGTCTTTACCAGCAAGTGGAGTGGAACTGTGCCTTCAGAGACTCATACGCCCAGTTTTCAGCTTCTGGAAAGCCTGGGATCCATGGACAGCTACAGCGCAATCTGTGTGTCTAAGCCCAGCTGCTGCAGGGATCTACAGTGTGCATAAATTTTCCCTCTAACAGACTTCGACCCTGCTCAGTCAGAGAGGGGAGAAAGACGAGGCTAGTGGCACTGCTTGTGTTCATGTGAGTCCTCTGTGTATCTGTCTGTGATCTGCTTGGCCAGTCCTGAATGTACGTATGCTTGTGGTGCGTAAGTCCCCTCTGTGTGCAAGTTCCTACTGCAAATACAGGCTCAGGACAGGCTGGACTCAAGGGCATGGAGCTGCAGCAGCCTCACCCTTGCCAAGTTACAGTTTTGAACATCTCCCTAGCAGTATTCAGTTTAAAAAGCAGACTAAAATATATTATTTCATCATGATTTAAATTGGTGCTACTCATTTACTTGTGACGGTTTCAACAAGTGACCGTCCATCACTGGAAATCACCACTGTAGTCGACACCAGACATAGTCTGTGCTCTTGAAGGAGTCTCTTACATTTTCCATGTCCAGGAAAACCAAACTGAGAAAATTCTCTATCAGACTAATTGTCTCAGATATAGCTAATATGTTCAGAATGACTTAAAGTCTTCAGCTGAAAGGGGATAAACAAATGCAAAGTCCATCTGTTTTCAATGCACTGTGGCTCTATGACAGGCAAAAGAAGCAAGGCTTTTCCTGGAAGATACAGATACTTGCAGAAGCAGGGATCAATTTCTTTTATGCATACTGCACAAAACACTATCTGCTGCGAAAATGTGAGCTATGTTTGGCAAACATCTGTAGAGAATTTCCAAGTGAGACCTGGTTGTATCTGAGTTGTAGGTGAGAGTTAAGAGAAAAACAGCTGAAAGTGCAGTCATCTACTTAGGCTATAATATTAATATTTAAGTTCATTCTTCCCTTGCCCAAAAGTGATGTGGAACTTTGATGATTATGTTTTTCCTTTGCCTGCAATTAGTTTCATTTATAACTGTAAAGAAGTTCACTCAGAATAATTTGAGAGGTTACCTTTGTGGTCTCTCCAACCATCTCTCTGCCTCAGGAGTTATGGGAGAAAGTAACACTGCAGTGACCCTGAGGTACCAAACCCGGGAATCAGCCTCCTGATCTTTCTGTGCTCCTGAGATCCACAGCTCATCTCACATACACATGTCCAGATTCCTCTGCAGAGCCTTCCTGCCCTCCAGATGATCAACATTCCCACCCAACTTGGTGTCGTTAGCAAACTGACTGAGGATGCACCTGATCCCCTTGTCCAGGTCATTGATGAAGGTATTAACCAGGGCTGGCCCAAATACTGAGCCCTGGGGAACACCACTAGTGACCAGCCCCCAGCTCCATTCCCCACCACTCTCTGTGCCCAGCCACCCAGACAGTCTTTTACTGAGTGAAGAGTACATCCATCCAAGTCACGAGTAGTCAGCTTCTCCATGAGAACTCTGTGGGAGAACCTGTCAAAGGCTTTACAACAATCCAAGCCGAAAACATAGACACAGCCTTTCCCTCATCCACTGAGGCTGTCATCTTGTCACGGAAGGAGATCAGGTTGGTCAAGCAGGACCTGCCCTTCACAACCCGCTGCTGGCTGGGCTTGATCCCTCAGTTGTCCTGCACATGCCTCATGATGGCACTTAAAATAGTTTTCTCCATGACCTTCTCCGGCAGGGAGGTCAGGCTGACAGGCCTGTAGTTCCCTGGATCCTCCTTCTGGCTCTTCATGTAGATAGGCAATGCATTTGCTGATTAGCCAGGGATGCTGTGAATGTTTGAAAGTGGCTTGGCCAGCTGTTCTTCCAACTCCTTCAGTACCTTCGGGTGGATCTTATCCAGCCCTGTAGACTCCTAGTCACTGAGATGAAGAATGCTGCCTCTAGTCAGGTGTGCTAAGAGCCATACATACCCCGCGGCTTTCTGCAGTCATCAAGAACAGCTTTGTGAAATGCCACTAGTCCTTCACTCCCACCCATCCCAGGGCCTGGCTGTCAAACTTTTTTTAGACTGGGGCAAATGAAAAATCACACTTCTGAAGTGTGTGGAGGGAAGGTGAGTGTCAGACCTTTCACACATAAACCATCAGGGCTGGGGAATTAAACAGAACAAAGAGACAAACATATAAAAAGTCAGGTTCCTAAGATCATATGAAACTCAAGGAAGTAAGGATATCAGTGACACCGTGCAGAAGGGGAAGGCATGGGAATGCATAATCTTCAAACCCCCTATGCTTTCTTCATTGAACTAGACTTCCAAAATTGCTATTTTGCCCATCAGAAGAAACAGACATGAGTTTTTGCGAATTCCTGCATTGAGTATAGACATCTCCATTGGTAGTGTGTTTTAGATTTAGCTCTCATTCCATCCATTCTGTTGATTTTATGAAGACAGAGGAAAAATCTCACTTTTTCCCACTCATGTTATCAGTGTTCACAGCATTTTGCTGAATGAATGTCAAAAAAACCATGGATGAAAGCATTATCACTGAAAAATTCAACAGACATTTTGTAAATACATTCTGAGTAACTGAAAGAAAAAATCATTTTTTTAAAGTTAGATTATTTATTATTGTTTTTAAATTATTTTAACTTGCTGTGCCAAGTAACAGCACTTCGGATAGGAAGATGAGTACTGTCGTCCTTGGGGGCAATCTAATTTGCTGTTTAAAACAGTTTAATTTTCTGCTGAAGAAAATTGCCAGCAAGCAAAGGTCACTTGGCTTGTCCAGAATCGCACTTAACACATATTTTACCTTGACAATAACCATACTTGTTGCTTCTTCAGTGACCCTCTTCCTGTCTTTCTTGTTTTTAGAAGATCTGTTAAGTAGATTATTTTCTAGGAAAAAGTTAAATTTTCAGAAGTACATATCTCCACCTTCTGTGTCTGACTGTCTCCAGGCTTTGTTTATGATAGTATGTTTGTCTGCATGAACAACTCTGTTGGAAAGTCAGTGTTATGAACCCAGTTAGGAATTTACGAACTTCACATTAAAATGGTCATGCAAATCTCCTCCTCCCTGACCCATGCCTAGATTTGAGTCCCCTTTTTTATGACTCTTTTTTGCTATCGCAGCTATATCTTCTCCAGTATTTCCTACATTCCAGAGATCTCAGCTACACAAACCATCCTAAATCTGTGATCCAACAGCAAGTTCCTCCATCGGGGAACCCTGGGTCATTCCTTAGCCTCGGGGAAACTAAATTCTTCCTCAAATGCCATGGGATGTAGCAGAAGTACACCCATCACTCTTCCAAATTATAAAATTATACAGATGTGCCGGTAAGAGCTTTGCCTGTGGCGGTTCTGTGATCCCAAGAACACCTGTAGGATGTATGTATAATGGAAAGATCAGTGGTAATTCCTCCAAGAAGACAGCAATAGAAAAAGGTGCATAGATAAGTAGTTAATAAACCATGCATCAAAATGCATCAGATTACCTGTATTTATACAAAGGTAAGAGCCACGGATCA
>VYZQ01046494.1:29198-68242 GCA_013400655.1 Mystacornis crossleyi | reverse complement strand
AAAAAAAAAAAAAGGTGAGAAATTTTAAAGAGTGGCAAAACTCTGACTTCCGCCTGTAATTATCAAGATTAAAATAACAGATACAGTTACGAAAGTGTTTATTTCCCTGCGATTTGACTGCTCTTTCAGCCTGCATGTCCTGATGTATTTCCAGGCTACTCATACACTCGCAAACAGATCTTTTTCACTGGTGTTTCAGTAACTGTTTCAGCATTTTATCTATTTCTTGGCATTTTTCCCTTTCAAGTAAAGCAGTTTGGGGCCTTCAATGCCAGGATTTTAGAAACTAGCTGTGAGCACTTCAGTACTAGCTTACATTATCCGTAGTGTTGTATAGCTAACAGGATCCACTTCTTTTCTTTTATACCACTACTTTAGAGTACTGTTCTTGCAGTTATTCCCCCTGTGTCAGTGCCTTCTCGGCTGGCCTGCTTGCTTAGGTTTCTATTCTGTAGTTTCAAAGACTTCTCTTACAATCTGTCTGTTCTTCATTCATAATCCCACCGCCTCGCAAAGAGCTCTAGAGGTACCTTTTGTAGTGCATGAATGACTTTTTTGTTGTTTCAAAAATGTGGGCTCCATGGAGGACTATTTTTAATTGCCTTTTGAAATAGATTCTTTTCCTGACAGTAAGAGAAATAATCAAAATAGCTGTCCAATAGAGAAATGAAGCCATACAATGAAGCTTTTTGTAAAATATATAAGGAAATAGTAGTTCATTAAATGAAGCATATATGTCATATATGAGTTGAAAGATTTTTACACTCAGAGAAATATATAATACAGAACCTCAGCTGAGATGTTACAAAAATATAGGGCTAGTGATGCCTTTCCAGGTAATCATATATATCGCAAAACTGTTGAATATTTAAGATAGTATAAAGTCCTGAACTGTCTCTGGAGGCTTGTAAGTTAAGACATATGTAGGTGAAAAATAGGGTAAGATAAATGGCAAAGTAGAGTCAGGCTTCTAGAATAAGATCTAAGAGACAGAAGTCAGCTGCAGTCTAGGCTGTCTTAGAAACTCCTGGTGTGAAGTGTTACTTTCATTTCTCCAGACCTCAGTTTCATCATCTGTCAAGCTGAAGATAGTAACACTTACCTTGTGGAAAAATGTAGAGTTGTAATTCCTTAAATATTTACAGGTAAGCCTGTGTCTTGCAACATCTAAACTACCACCAATTAATGTGATGAAACTGGCTGTGCATTAGAGTATCTTGGGTATTGTATCTGAGCAAAGAAAGAAAAAGTACGGAGCAAATGACTTGTGTATAAATTTCTACCTTTTCCCTCAGTCCTAAAGCACAGGTGTTGACAATGGGGAGCTGATACTTTTGTGCTGAGTAAGAACGACCCATACTGTGCTTAACTTCAGCAAATCTGAAATTCTGTAAAACACGATCACATCAACTGTAGTCTCTATTTTACCCATTATTGGGTGAAATGTGGGTGAAATAACTGAAGCTGGTCAGTAAGTTCTTGAGACACCAGAACAGGACCACCAGCCTTTTCCTTCCTGTGTCTGTGGATGAGCTGAGGTGTGCTAAACAGATCACAGCTGCAAAAGGTTTCATGTTATAAAGTATCCTCCACACTTAAGGGTAAATAGGAAGCCTGTCTAGAAAATTAGACGTTTTAGGAGTCTCAGTGGTAGCAGTTATAAACCTAAACAAATGTTCTAGAGAAGTGCAGGCCAAGCTGACTTTGTCAGCACATGGTTTAAAATCATCCGCTCACATAATCAAAGGAAAGACGATCAGTGCCGCTACTGCAGCAGTTTGATCGACCTCTTAAGATAGACCTTTGATGTCTAAAATGACTGCAAAATCACGTGTGTGTACACCTTAGAGAAATCTTCCAGTTTTAATGAGTTTTGGATAGAGTATCTGGAGGATTTCTTAATTCATATCACACTTTCTTGGAAGAATTTAAATGATGAAACATATATTTTTAAAATTATGTGAATTTTTTTACTGGGTCCCCGATGGCAGTAAGAGATTTTTGCCCTTCGTCTTGTATGCAGTACACAAAGTCCCTCATCCCAAAATACAGTGTGTGAATGTTCATGTCTGTGCGAAGTGTGTGAGTGGAAGGGTAACATTTGGGGTACCTCAGACTGCCTAACAAGTACAGAAAAAAGCTTGACTTTGTGTGCAGCTTCATTAATGCTACTGTGCTCAACTGTGCTGCCTCAACAGAAGTGAAAGACCTTTCTACATCCTCCACACACCTGCAGTCTGGTGTGTTAGTCTGAGGTAAGAAATGTGGTTGAGGTTTGAGGGAAAGATGTGCAAGAGCAGAAAGAAATATGCATTAGTAGACATTAGTAGCATTTCTGATTTTGCTGTCTTTGTCTGTTAATAAAATGACTTGGAAATAAATGTTTCTGAGAGACATCCAATAGATGCTCTTAGAAAAAAATGTATGAATAATAACAGCTTAAGCCAGTATCAGCTTCCCATCTACAGTTTAGAAGGTTTACAGTGGAATGGTGCTGAATACCAGCGAGGCAGCTCAAGGAAATGAATGTGAAATCTAAAAAGAATTATTTAACCTTGACAGTAATGGATCAAGATTTTATAATACTCAGACATGAAACTTTCATAAAATCCAGTGTTGTTTGGCCTGCCAAATTTAGCATTTTATACTTTTCTGCAGGCTGGTGGGTTTGCCCATGAGGATTTTGAAGTGATAAAATAGTTGAATTTTAATATGCAGTAAAATATTATTTATAGAGGCATACTGTTATGGAACTCACCTACAGATGCCTTTTGATTCAACACAGGATGCATTAAATTAATTAGAAATCATAGAACAGTTCAGGAGAAAAGATCACACAAAAATTCCAAGATATGTGGATCAATTATTCCAAAAGTTAATAAAAAAGCAACAGCTGCATTTGTCTTCCTGCTGCAGTTAATGCTGGGCTCAATGGCCTGCTAAGATGCAGTTGTGCACCGCCCTGAACAAATACAAAAATTTTTGGTGCAGTAGCTGGTTAAAGTTTCTGTGTTAATATTAGAAAAAAATCCATTTACAGTGTGGATGTCAACAAGTGTGTCGTCATTGCAGGAGGGTGCCTTAAATGGCAAGGGAAGGACTGCTTGCAAACCATACCTTCTAAAAACCACTCCACTCTTCACCAAGCAAGGAAGACATTTTCATAACAAAATGCATGCCAGAAATGCCATTTTCAGCTGCTCTCACTGCAGCTGATGCTCTCTGTTTCTCTTTGCAAAAGAATTGCTGCTCACCTGAGTCTCATCTCAGTGGTGATGTCAGTGGAAGGTTTGAAAAAGCTTTCAACTATCTTACAGAATTTATTTTATCTTTCTGGTTTTTTTCGTTTGGGATTTTTTTTTCTTTTCCTCCCCCCCCCCCCACCCCCCCTTTAAACCTACTGAGGGTCTTCACACTCCAAGATCTGATTTCCTGTTAGCTGCTCTGAGAAAGCTGTTTGGAGGAGATATCCCTGGCTTTGACTGTAAGCTCCAAAACACTTGGGAACTGTTTTTACATAGAAGAAAATGATCAGATTTTCAGAGGACCTTCACGTGTTAGTCACTGAGACAATGTGAAAAATTGTAGTTTGCAGCTGCAAATTAATATTTTCTGAAACTTTTGCTGAAGTTGTGGATACTAAATAGTTGGAAAGTCAAGAAGGAGCCACTTGGGAAGTCAGGAAGGAGCTGCTCCTCTGTGTGGGTGTGACTGTCTTACTTCTGTGTTTATAGGAGGGCTATTTGCCATAGCTGGGGTCAACCATTCTTGCTGGGCCAGGTGCTGGACAAGTGTAGGATGAAGTATGGACTTGTCCTCAAAGGATTTCTGATCTGATTCTGGACAGCATGGATATTTCTTAAAAAGGAATGCTCTAGAGGTGAGAGGAAAGACTGATAATGAAAAACGTGATAGCAGCATATGTGGCCAGCCAGAGAACTTGCATAATCCTGTGTGCTGATTATTCCCTTTCCTGAGAAAGGGACATACACCACCTTATTCAAAGCAGCATGCAATAAATTATTCCTAGGATTCAAAATAAACTCCTACAGAGGTCCCAGTCACATTGTGCTTTTATAACTTTTATACATGTCAACAAGTGGTGCAAGTAATCCAGGAAGATAACTCTTAATGATAAAACTACTGTGGGTAAAAACTTACGGTGCTCCAAAGCTCCTCTCTTACTATATGAAAACAATAAAAAATCAGGTCACATCCAAAGGCACTATATTTATTTGCAATGATTGTTTTCTCCAGCTGTTTAATCCTTTCATTAACATATTGCATTCTCCCACTGGTGAGTGAGTGAAATACAGTAAATAAACAACAGAATGTGTAGTTGATGTGTTAAAAACACACACACATATTCATGCTCTTGTATGGGAGAGCACGTAATCCTACCCTCCTGAGTCTCAATTCTTGTAGCTGTTCCTCTACCTGCAGGAGATGAGCTAACTTGAACAGCATCTGGATTTGGAAGTGAGGGATCACATTCTGTTCAGTTCAGGGCAAAAAAAAATTTTAAGTTGCACTAAGCATTCTCATTTCTCAGTGCTCGTAAATAGTAATAACAATAATAAATTAATTTTGACATGTGATTGACCTATCTGATTTATTTAGACTGAAAAGAAAAAATCATGTTTCCTGAATATCACATAGTGAACTCCATAAATATCAAGCTCTGGAGATTGCCTGCAATTAATTCAAGTGTGACCTCGATCCATAATACAGGATAGAATATCTTTAAAAATACTTACTGAACACTACAGAGGGTTGGGGGGGTTTAGTTTAGTTTTTGTTTGGTTGGGTTTTGTGGAATTGATTGTTTTTAATTTGATGTGTTGGATTTGGGGGTCATAAGGACTTTTGGGTTCTAGGTGGCTGCAAGTGTGAATGAAAAGGTTTTGTTGTGAAATGCTAAAGGTTTGGAATGGTTCTGTTTGCAAATGCAGTAGTTGGTTGTAAGATACAGCTGTAAGCAGAGCCTTGAATGGAGCTGTATTGTGTAATGTGTGTGTAATAACTGTTTATTAATATCATCTTTCTGTAAAATCTGAGCTCTGCCTGTTATGGCAGCCTTTCCTTGAGATAATGAGTAACCACAGGGGGAAGGAAGCAGGTACAGTAACCCTACACACTTTTAAAAAATCACTTTAGATCTCTAAGGTAGTCTTTGAAAAGCACTGCAATGATTGATAGAGTGATAAATCTGACATATGGCTGATACCAGATCTTTGCAGTGGTGGTGGATGCAATCAGCATCTTCACTGAAAGGAGTTCTTCAGAACTTCAGAGAGAGGTTTTTCCTCTACTGGATTCTCTTTTCTGTGAAGAGAATGAAAATCTATTTGGTGTCTTACATCTGTGTTGCTCAAGGTACAGTTCAGGCCATCTTTACAGAATTGCTGTGGAAAAAACTTTCTACAGCTAGAAATACTAATTTCTTTTTAAAGTTTTTTTATGCTGCTGCTCATCTTCTCTAGGCCGAGTGCTATGCACATATAGATTTTCATATTCACAAATGGCTCAAAGAGAAGATCAGTCTATTAATTGGAAAGATTAATCTAAGACAAGCACCCTACTCTTTAAAGCACCCCTAACTTCAGTTAATCTGCAGTTTTGAAAGGTCACCACCTCTGTGAATCAGATTGGTATAATTAAGAACCCATTAAATGCAGACCAATTATTAATGATTGCTGCATATAAAATTTAGTATGAGTAGATTCTGTAACATCATACCAGAATTCTGTGATGAGAGCTGGAATATAATCCTGTTACCTAAACCTCCATTTTACTACTTAGCTGTGAGATCTCTGTTTTCTTGTGGTTCTCTGCCTCCCTAATTCCATGGCTCCTGCACAGAATCAGCTCTGCAGGTAAAAGGTATCCTCACCACGTGCTCTGGAGCCGTGTTCTGTGCTGGCCCAAACGAGCAGTGTGTAATAACAGAATGAAACCTCTCTGTGGATGTTTGTCAGTGTTAAGAAAGGAAAAGAACAAGGGCTCTGCACTGGCAATGCAAATGGTATTTGCCAGCTCTTGAATAATTGCCTTTGCTCCCCGGACAATGACTTTTGGAACAGCTTATGTGTGTGTGATTTTATTATTAAAAGTCATTGCACACTGTACATGCTGTGACTTTTCAGGCTGTAATTCTGTGCTGAAATTCTGGCAGTGTTGTAAATGAAGTAAATCAAGTTATTTCAGAGCTACTCTTTTAGTGTTCAGAACAGAATTGAAGAATTAATCATGAAATTCTGGGGGATTTTGTGTGTTGATGTGGATTTATTTGTTTGTTTGTTTAGTTTTTATTAAAATCCGTAACAAGGTCCAGTTAAATATTCATCTCTTTGCAGAAGCTTAGTGCCAAAGCTACCACATCCCTGTACCTCTTGACCAAGGGCATCCCACTGGTAGCTGTCTTTCCTATTTATTTCTGAGGATGACAATTGTTTCTCTTGTCTTTACGACCATAGAAGTGAGTTATATCATGTTGGTGTTATCATTATTTTTGTATTTTCAATTATTACTGTCAAAATGAACATTGCATTTGTTGATGTTATTTATTTGCAAAGCCCTTGCAAAAGATTTTAAATGTTCCTTTATGAGACATTTCTGATTCTTGTATAAAAGAGTGAAACATCTTAAAGTAGTTGCCACATTAAAAGTAAATTACATGAATATTTGGAATGTTTTTAACAATCTTCACTAGATCTTTGTTTCTTCAGGAAATGTGGAATTACAGTTTTCAGAATGTTTCAGTTCGGACAAAGGGCAGTATAATTCCCATTTAATGGAGCATAGAATTGAGATGAAGTAGGAAAAAGATCCTTCTGAAAAACCACTTCACTATATCTGTTTTGAGCTGTAGGCTTTATTTTTAAATCCCGAATCAGCTCCAGGATTTGGACAGTGGATGTTGGTAGGAAACATATTGCAAAATATTGTATAGAAATATTTAATATTTTTGCCTAAATATAAGAAAAGTTTGAAGAAATAAAAAGAAAACTGATTTGTTGACTATTTCAGGTCTTTCTAAGATGTCAAGCAAATTTTGTGTTACTGCTGTAATGCCAAGATAAGAATTTAATAGTAAAAGAAAAGATTTTGGTTTCTTTGAATCATCTTAGGATCCCTGCAGCACAAACTGATTTCAGTTAAGCGGGGAAGATGACAGATTTTTTTTTTTTGGTCAACATTTTGAGGCTCACTTAGGCTCCTAAAGCATTTTTAAGCTTCACGCCAAAAGCGCAGTAGCCCTCTTTTCTTGTTGCCATCTAGCTGCCTTCCCACGTGGTCTCATCCCTTCTTCTCTGTTCCTGACCTTGGGGCCGCCATGTTCAGCCTCGTCCCACGTGACTTTACTTTTCTTTCCTCGCCGACCTGAAAGCAAAGGTGTCTTTGTCGTTTGCGGTGTTTCTTCGGCTTTGGCGGGAGCCGTGCTGGATGCAAGAGTGCCCCGGCGGTGCCCGGTCCCGTGCGGGGTCTCGGCGGCCGCAGGTTATCTCGGCCGTGTGACCTCAGTTACAGGCTGCCCGCAAAGCGGGGACAGCCCTCTCCCTAGGCAGAGAGACCGGCCCCACGCTGCCCCCATGCCAGGGCGTCGACGGGGGGAATGGATGGGGGGGCCTGGCCTGGACCTGCGCCTGGGCCCGTGCCTTTGGCCACCCCTCGGCCCTTGAAGCCAGAAAACAAAGAGAAATCTCCCACGCTTGCACGGGCTTTTTATACGAAAAATTGCAAAAGCGATTGGCCCAAAAGCCCATCAGTCAAACTCAGGTTCAGCCTATTACAAGTGGCAGCTGCAGTCCTGATGCTAAAACAAATGACATGGTTTTCTTTCCCAGTAAATCAGGGAGTTTCTTTCTCATTAAAGGAGTACATTAGTACTGCAGGCACAGTCACAGGTCTAAAGAGGAGGAAAACCTACTGGCTTATCTCCAGCATTTCTTCAGCGAACATAGCATTTCCCCCCCTCTTTTCTCTTTTTTTCTTTTTTCTTTTTAAAACTAGTGCTCATTGTCCCGTGCTCATACTTTCTTATAGATGGCAGAACTAATGCAGAAGATGTTAGCCCTTACTGACTGATTTGCTGCTCAGCCTCTTCTCTCCTGCCACTAATTCCAAAGCCAGGGAAGAGCTGATTGGGGGGACACAGTGGAAGAAGCTATGGAATCTGCTACGATTATAATTCTGAGCACACTTGGAAACAGTCATAGAAATAATCCACTTCATTTTCTTAGTGATTATATCTGATCCATTTTGAGGGAAAAGCGCTAACACTCTTGAACTGATTCATCAAGATAAGTAGCATCTTTATCTCTAGATGAGTATGGAAAATTACCTGACCTTTGATGGATATTTCGATAAAAGCAGACACACGGGCCTAGGCACAGTTTCCAGGAAGTGTAGGCAGAATACTGTTATTCTTCCAGTCTAAGAAAGAGTATAGGCAATTCTTACAGGTGTGGGGGAGGAATTCTGCTCAGAGAAATAATTGTAGTGTCTCTTCAGAAGGTTCTTACCTGGAGAAGCTTTTAAACCATGTTTGTGAGAGTTTTGCCAAGACAAAATAGCTTGTCTTTAAAATCAATATTAATAAGGTCTTACTGTTTCACTTATTTAAATCTGTCCTACTGAGAAAGCAGTTATTCACTAGTTTAAATTTGGTCAAATTCCGTGGGATTTCTTATAGTGAAATTAAACTACATCATTATCAGACCAGACACTCAAGGCTTGATCTCTTGGCCACCCCATGACACCATTTAGGATTCACAAACCGTGAACGGGCTGCCAGTTTTTGCAGTGTGTGGGTTTATATAGGCAAATAGAAACACAATGATTCTTCCAAAGGCTTTAGAACAGATTCCTGCTTTCAGGAATGTACCTGAATCTTGATTATTTCACACCCTGTAAGTGGTTTTGCGTGAAACATAATGTTAGTGATGGTGATTTTCATCTTTTAGGTGAGACAAAAAAATGTGATTTCCTTAAAAGACCCATAAATCATTTTTTAATGACAATATTACCTTGCAAAATATTTGTGTCATTAGAGGAAAGACTATGTATCTGCAGAAACCAGACCACATTTTATTTTAGTAAGTGCTGGTAAACATTATTTATTAAAGGAAATGCAGAAGAAAAGAACCTTGGGACAGCTGTTCATCATAGCAAATTGTCACCTTATAGAGCTGATATAAAATATTTCTACTTCATAAATGGACTTCAGTGCACCTTCGTAAATATCTTTTTTTAGGCCTTAGTCAGGCAGATTGTTATAGAAGTTACCATCTACCTTGTAAAATAAATCCAACCCCCAAATCAAAACAGCTCAGCTGTGCTGGTGATGCAGAGTCCTGACCCAGGACTTAAGCCAGTGACACATTTCTTTGAGTCCTCTTTCAATCTGTGGGACTACAAGAGCCTTTTCACTGGAGGTGGAAGCTGTTGCAGAGTGTGTGGTTGCAGTGTTGGTGCAGTCATAGAGGAAGACGAAAAGTCTCTCTACAGGAAATACGATCATTAGGGAAATGATCTGCCTCAAAATTCATTGTGATGCCACATTTCAGAACAAAAAGTGCTTCAAAGCTTTTAGCTCAAAAACAAGCTCAAATCCAAATCCCTATGACTTCTCGTCATACAGAGACAGGAGATTTCACTCATAATAATGCTGGGAATGGCTGACAGTGTGTGATGCTGAGTTTTTGAAATGTTAGCTGTTTCTTGACCACGGATTCCATCTAGATGCTTCACAAAGCAGTTGCTGGAGGAGAAACCAGTTTGATTGCAAATAGCTCCTAGCTTGGTCTCCTCATTATCTTTATGGTACACTTGCTTTTTGTATTCCTGCTGCTGTTTTAATATCCAAAGTTCTTTCTGAATTTCAGCTCTTTTATGATTCTTTGCTAGAAATAATCAGATTTAATATTGTTTTAGTGTCCAGTGCTTGCACTCTTACTGGTGAGTATTTTTAATATTGCTGTCAATGGATTTATTAATGTAATGACCAAACTGGCAAGCACCAGTCCAGCTTGTGCCTTCTTCATAGGTGAAGCCTTGATATGAGGAAGTTAGAGGAAGTCAAAAAGATTCCTTAGTGTCTCAACTCAGATAGGAGTTGTCTGCATGCTACAGAAACAAAAATGAGGTTTAAACATCACAGTGGGCAGATTTTCTAGATCTGGGAGATTCAAAGGATTCTCTGGAGATGCAGGGGTTGTTCATCTTCTGCAGAAACAAATTCTGACCACTTGCTTGCTTACAAAGGCCAGAGGCATTTCAAGGACACATCCAGGTCCGTTGCACTACCTTTGTACCGTCAGCAGATTAATAATTAAACAGAATTAATTTTCTGTATTTCTTTTCACTGGCATTTATGATTTGTCTGTCAGAGCAACTTTATTGAAATCAACTGATTTTTTTCTGTTTTCTAGTATTTGTAATTTTATTAAGCAGACAGAATTATTTGTTGGGGTTTTTTTAAATTTAAATTAGAGAAATTGTATTAATAGGAATCTATTTCAAAAGCTTAATAATGCGAACTATGAAATAAAAAAATCCATAAAAATTATAAATTAGAAGAGAAATATGGTGTGACGTGCCCTGGTGTAAACATCTTTGCCTGGCTGTCAGCCCCCTGGCTGGCTGGGAAGTCACCCTGACACACGTTGCTGCTTCCAGGCCTCCTGCAGATTTAGGCTTCCTTCATGTAGAGCCAGGGTGGCAGATGGAGGTGCTTCCCCTTTGGTGTCAGGGGCTCGATCTGGACCTGCAATCTTGGAAGCATTTTCAGGTTTGTTGGTCTAGTGATATTCATCCATTTCTGGTGATGCGTGAAGGCTGGAGCCTGAGGCCATTTGGATGCCTCTCGTCATAGTGTTAGGCAGTGTGTAATTTTTTCCAGTGATTGATTTGCTCTTGCTGTAATAAGTCACCACTTTTCACCTGAATACAGACTTGGTTTAATGTCATGTTTTAATTGATGTTTTTTCACAGAGAATATATTCTGCTTTAAGAAAAGCACAGGTAACAATATGCAGATGCAGGGATTGGTTTTCACAGTCTGAAAAATCCTTCTCCATTCCTACTAACTGAGTTTGCATTCTTCTTTGTGAGGACAAGGCACACATTTGTAGAATCTCACTGCAAATACCATTTAGTTAGACTGGAAGTTGGGCATACAAAGAACAGAGTTAATTTACTCAGTTGTATCAAGCTCCCAGCCTACCCAACCAAAGGACTCCTTGCACAGTGTAAGGCAGTGGCAGAGATGTACCATGAAGAGCTTCTGTATTATAAATAGTATTTGGAGTTGTTCTTGTAAAAATATATGTACATGTAGTATTAGAAAGTGAGAGGTGTGAGTATGTCACAGAAATGCAGTGTATTGCAAATATATATGCTATCTTCTGGGTAAAATTTAAACAGTAAAAGTTACATCTCCTTTGAAATCCCCAGTGCTATTTCTGCAGAACATGAACTCTAGTCCTCTCTGGGACAAGTGTTAAAAGTTGGCTGCAGGAGAAAGCATTTAGAATGTATGGAAAGAAAGTATACAAATATAAACTGAAATCCTAGAACCTGTAAGGAAATAATGACAACACACTGTGCAAGTGTGTGCCTCAGCCTAAATGGAGAGGGAGCAGTAAAGCCAGAGAAAAAATTAAAAGCTGGGTTATGAGTGTTTGTGTAGGTACTAGTGGTGTTCTTCTGAAGATGAAAATCCATCTAAAGTGATGCTATCTAAAGATAATATCAGCTACTGTATATAAAATTCAAAGTAATTATTACCAAAAGGAAGAAATTAATTCAGGAAATCACATAAGACATAATAAGTTAACAAATTATTCCGATGTATGAGAAAAGCTGTGAGTAACTTAATGGGTCTGCTAGATTGTTAAAAACTAACAGAAGCAATAAAACAGAAGACTAAAGTGCCTTTTTGCAAAGTTTTTGTGCAGTCAGCCCCAGGGAGATTCCTGTTCAGGGCTGGAAAGTATAAGGCAACAGTAGAAAGCAGAGTTGGCTACAATCTTTTAGTGGGGAGGGGAGGGGGCCCAGCAGTTTAACAGCTTAAGGTGTTTGCTTCTACAAGCACTGGGGAAGAGCAGAAATGAGACTTGTTTGTTTGTTTGTTTGTTTGTTTGGGGTTTTTTTAATTAATGCTCGATTTTCTTTTAGGAAAGAAAAGCTTATGAATAGACTTACAAAAAAAACTTGTGGATGTTGTCTTTAGGAAGTAAGTTTCAGACCTGAATGTTATGTAATTCACCCACCATTTCTTGAAGGACTTATGAATATGAAATTCCATTAAGAAAAAAAAAACAGCTGCCTGAGCATCAGCTGCTATGGTAGAGGTAGCCAGGGGATCATCATTTAATGGTAACCCTTTGGACTTTAGATTAATGAAGCTTCAATAGTAAAAGAATATTGAAATAGTAACAGCAGAAGGATAAAAGGAAAAAGTACTTTGGATATTTGTACTGTGCAATTTGGATCATCCAAGTTCAGGACAGTCTCTGGATATTCTGGGCAATGCTCATAGAAGGTAAATTACAGCCTTTTTCCCTAGATACTTGCTGTCTCATCGTGTACCATGAGGTTTCTGTCATAGTGGTGGTTGCCTGTGTAGTGCTTTGTAGCTAAAAAAGCGTGCTAAAAATGAAAAACATGAGTCATTAGGGCAACTACACTTTCTGGTTCTTTAGTTTTGCAAAATTCTGTGTCTTCAAACAATGTAGGCTGAAATGTTAATACTTCTGTCCATTGCTGCCGTTCCCCTTTGCTCAGTGAGGAAGTTTATGCATTTTGGGGTTGACAGGCAGCCTTGCCTGGGAATGGGAAGGTGCTTGCTTTCAATGCAAGCTGAGAGCTGCTTTGCTAAGTACAGCCCAGTGCTCTGCGAAAGGGAGATAAAATTAAGGCACCCACATCCTGTCACACTATTTAGTTCTTGCAGGCTGCCATTTACCAGGAAATTGAAAGAAGTCCATTAGTTCCAAACACAGTTAAAAAACAGCAAAAACTTTAAAAAGTTAAGCTTGATTTGCCTTATCCTGCGCACAGTTGAAAGCATGCCTTGTGAGCTTAACCCTCGGCTCGTGCAACTCTTCCTGGTGGTGGCAGAGGGGCAAAACCAGCTCTGGCTACTTCTCTGCCCTATCAGGTTGGCAGGTGAAGAGGAGTAAATTCACATAACTGGTAGCTAATGCAACTCTGCTTGTACATCTGTAATTGTTATTTGCTGCCAGTTCCTGTGTCTGTTCTTACCCTTGAACAAAAGATGTTGAATGTACATCTTAAAATTATTGAAAAATTCAACTGTGTTTTAGTTTTGAAATACATACACATTTCAGATGAAGTTATAGACTAGGGAAATGGATATTCTCCTTTTAATATTTTACAGTGGTAGCAACTTAAATTTTATTTAACTTTAGCAATAAATTATTAAATGGGGCTGACTGGGTCTATTTTGGAAATTCTCCTGAAATATGTTATTATCTGAAAAGAAATATAAATTTTAATTAAGCTTCTTAGTTTACCTGAAGTAAAACCTTATTATCCCAGTGAAAACTGGTCAAGACTAGGAAGATAAACAGTACCATGGTTATACATCATAGGCTTGCTGGACAAACAAATCTAAACTACTATCTCTGTAGAAGACTGAATTAGTCCGTGTGACCTTATCACCTCTGAATTTCAGAATTTCTGATCAAGTTGGCAGAGAGATAGCAAACTGTCAAGGCATCCTAAAAGGCAATCTAGGTGGCAAGACTGAAGCAGCTGTAAGTTTCTAGTGAAACTCTGGAGTAAGAACATGTCAGTGTTTTGACTCCTGAGTTAGACTGAACACATCTTTCAGATGGGGCTATTTGTGCTCTGGAGGCGTCATCGGAGCTGTGGGCCGGTTTCCTGGAGCGTGACATAAGCAGAGGCACAGTGATAAGATAACAAGGAGCCAGGCAGGTAGGGACCAGCCCCTTGAACACGGAACCATCGCAGTTTAGAGGTCGAGTGCTGAAGGAGGATTGAATCAGGAGCTCCTAAACCTTGGCTGGTAGGGAGGGCAGGAGGCAAAAAAAAGGGCAAAAAGTAGCCAATCATGTGGCTAAAAAACAAAAAAATGGCTAGAAAGGGCTTTTGCAATTTTAGGCTGCACAGCAGGGTAACATGGTTGGTGTGTGTGCAGAAGGCAGTGGAGCCCTGCAGGACCTGCCCCGACGCCCTCTCGGGCCCATCCCATGTGTCAGCCGTACCTCACAAGCTGTTGTCAGTGTCAGCATTAACGCAGAGCCCGGGAAGGAACAGAGGCAGACGTTTTGTCCAACTTACTGCTACAGACCGAACACATTTAGCAAGAGTTTTATCTACTTTTAAGTATTAAAATAGTTCTGCCCCTTCCTACTGAGGTGGCAGATCGCAGTGGGTTTTACCTACTTTATGTCGTGTCTCTATATCTCTGCCAAAGCAAAACTTTGAGCTGACTAATGGGTAAACACCGACATTGACTCTCAGCTTGGTCCCCTAAGGTCTGAAGGCAGAAACAAGACAATGGGAACCCTCCCATGTTTCAGCCACTCAGATCTAACCTGAAGTTGATTTAACTGAAACGGGAGTTAGACCATGTGGCTGACTAACTGTGGTGACTCATAGCCAAAAAGAACGCGATCACACGGTACAGCAAAGCCAGTCAGAGAGGCCCCTGAACAAGCAGTAACACAGCTACTGGTGGAAGCAGGACTTTTACAACTACATTGAGCAGTGTAGTGCCAAAGCTCATTAACAGTGATGAGGTAAAAGATGACTTTCATTAGCAGCTGCCACTAACTTAAAACTGAAAGACAAAACAAGCTTGGCAGTTAAGCTATTTTAGCACTGTGCACCTTTGCACAAGTAAAAGCACTTGCACTCCTCCCTGGAGAGCCAGTGCTCTGGCAAGAGGCCCATATTCCTCATGTAATGTAGACCAAAGCCATGGTCAAATAGATTGCAATGGTTGTAATTTGAGAAATTGCTCATGATACCAAGTGCGATGCGGTCCCACTGAGCCATCAGACACTCATCTCTGCAGAGCCAGCTGCTTTGCTACTGCCAGTTTCCCAATCAGCCATGATGGGGGATTGAGCAGGGGGGATCTCAGCTCAGTGCAGGAGATGCTGTGTACCTCAGTGCCATTTCTTGCATTCTTTGGAGAATTCTTCTAAAAAGTTCCATTTCCATTCATCAGAGAATCTTGTCCCTTTGCGACAGCTCTCTGCCCCATACATGTACCAAAAATGAATTGGCAGCCTTTGACTCAATTTCATTTTACACCATCTCCTGTGGCCCTGGAGGACTGGCTATGTGTAACCTAACAGAAACACATTATATCCTCGGTACAAGGTCCATTCTCTGGTCATTGTGTTCCTTATTTTCTTGGAAGTTTAATAATCTTTGTAAAGCTTTCCTTTGACCCTGTCAACCTAAAAAGAAGGCTGGTGGTTTCGTGACATATCTTTCATTGTACTATTTCAGACTGCTTTATGCTGTCGTTGCTGCAGATGTTGGTCTGTCCTTAATTTCTTTGGGTCTTGGTTATGTAAATGAACATAAAGAACATATTTTATATCCAAAAGGAAGGAATGATCACATTGTGTTAACAATGCAGAATTGACTGGGTTTGCACCAGATGAGCAGAGCATCTATCGTGCATCCTTGACCATGGAATTTCCTACAAAACAGTCTTGTGCAGCAAAATGGAAATCCAGCAGCCAGAGTTTTACTTTTTTATACATTTTTCCGAGTTTCTGCTCATGAGGGTATTCTTGATAATCCTGACTGAAATGCTGCAGTCTCTGTGTCTTTCCCAGTTGCCTTGCTAATGTTGGGCACCATTATGAATTGTCTTTCATAATTTTAATATGAATTAAACTGCCTTGAAAGTTTCGGTTTGCAGCATCAAGTGTCACAAAAGCAGAAAAAATTTTGGCTGTGGGTGCTGTAGATTGTGCAGGGCTTTGATCATAACTCCGTGTATCCAAGTACTCCTAAGAGTGTGCACATTGGTGCAGAGCAGCCCATGGAAATCCAGGTGCTCCCACACTTGAGTTATCTCCGTGCAGCAGCTGGAGGTACAGAGAAGGTGACTTCCTGAGCCAGCAGAGCTGAGTGCTGAATTAAGCACTGTCAGTCCCCACTTCCTGCTTGTGTTTGGTGCTGGGGGCTATTAAGAGATCTGTTACATGCCAGGCTCTGTAGAAGTCTTGATTTAGATAATCTTTGTTCAAATTATGATCTTTTTTCAAATTATACTTAATTCCTACCAAAGTAAATGACAAATGACAAATTTCTGTGCTTCCTTGAACACCTAGAAGAAGGCTTTGTCTTTTTTAGTTTGTTCATATTATCAATTTTGTGGGGTATACATACGCAATGATAAATAATAGGCACTAAATAATATCTTCAAATACCTTAGTCTATGCAATGGAAAAAAAATTCTTATATATTTCCATTTTAAAAATGAAAAAGCAGTAAATTTTACCAGGCCATGTAGCCATACGTTGACCAGTATTTCAACCATATATTGTAAAAGTATACACTTAGAAAAGTCAGACCCACATTTGCACATACTTATGTCTTTCTGCTTCAGCTTTTCCATCTGTCATCACAGCAGACAGTACACACTACTTCCAAACTTCTCCATCTATGTGGATGTGTGTATACAAAACTTGTTTTACAAATCAAATTGGGTTTCTGACCTCCCACCTCCAAGTGGGAGTTGTTCTTGTTATTGTCATAAGATGTGTAATGTTGCTATCTACATATTTCTTATTATTAGACATAAGAAACATTTACAGGTCTGTGGAATTTCCTGGCATGTGCATAGCTGTGCCTATATAAAGAGTGTAAAATTATTTGGAGCATGAAATTGGATGTTCTCTTAACTTCGGCCTGAGGGCTTTCCCTGGGTCCCTATAGATTGAAAGGTCCATAAAATTCTTTATCTAAATAAATTTTTGTCTAGCATCCTTATCTAATATCTTTGATTTTGCTTTTCTTTCCCAGACCACTTATTTAATACTTTTAAAATTAAAAATTACAATAAAAAAGGAAACTGAAATGCTAATGAAAATTGCTTACCACATGCAAAAGGTGGAAGCATAGACTATTTATGTTCTTTTTGCCTTGAATTATTTATGGACATACTGAAATCAGTCTTGTTCAAATCCTGAGGAATGTGAACTTTAGATTTTTGCTGGAATGTGGAGCACCACAATCCCTGTGAGCAGAGTGGAGTACTACCATTCTGAGCCTTTATTTTTATTTCCTGAAACATTCAGCTATAGTCTTTTAGAAAAGGATGATCAGCACAGGATTTAAAGCAAAATTAGATGAACTGTTTTCGCCTCTCTTTGCTTGTGATTATCAGGTGATTTGTGAGTTAAAGCTGGATCTCACATCTCCTGTTTGTTATAATGAAAATAGCAAATGGAGAAAGAGGAAAAAAAAGAACACATCTAAAATGAAGTGAATGGCCCAGAGTTGGGTACCAAAATTGCTGATATGATTTCACGAGAAAAATAAAGAAGGAGAGGGGATCAAGAAATCAGTTTCACTTAATGTTTTTATTGAATTCCAGGGGAGTTGTGTGGACTCAGCTCTCTTCTGAAATCCATTCATCATTGCTTCTGATGTGACATGAAGTAAGGGCCCCTTCTTGACCTGCTCAGCTGCTCAGCTTCCCTGAAGGGACAGAGCCCAGGTTTTGCAATCCAGATTTAAAGATAAGGAGAGGCTTTCATAAGTGTGTGCATGGCATTCTGGGAAGCTCGAGTTTGAGCAGTTTCTCTCTTTGCAGCCTGTTCCTGTTTGTGCAATCAGACGGACATGAGCATATTTTTTATGGCACTTTCAGATCCCTTGTCTGCAAACTTCATAATTTTAAATTGATTTCTAATTGCAATATGTCACTATCTCTACTTTGCATGAGATGTTAGAGAGGCACAGAAATGGAGGGTACATCCAACCACTCATACAGTTGAGTAAAAAGTGGAATTCCTGAGTAGGGCTTGGTCACGGTCCCAATTTTTCTCATTCTGGCTGAGTACAAGATGGATTTCAGGTCATACATCAAATACAGGAAATTTTGATTAATTTAAATAGTGTAATTTCTGCTTTTCACATAATCCCAGAGTTAACCAGGTTGGAAAAGACCTTTGAGATCATCGTGTCCAACCTATGACCTAACACCACCTTGTCAACTGGACCATGGCATTTTAAGTACCACATCCAGTCTTTTCTTAAATGCCTCCAGGGAAATAATAAAAAATGATTGATAAATTTTAACAGGCAGTTTTCTGGAAGATAATGATATGCATCACTGAATGATTTACTTTTCACATGATTTTTGCATGAATAATGCTGGAAGAATCTGACCCGTACGTGATGCTTCCTATCAACATTTTGTGTGTATAGATTACGGCGTTTTAAATTGCACCCTAACAAGTATGCAGTTGATTTAGCTGTTGGTCAGTGAATACTGGCTGTCACAGTATTTTATGAACAACAAAAATGTTATGCAGTAGCATATTTGATGAAGGATATTCAATTCTGATAAATTTTGGCCTGAATGTCTGGAGGAAAAAAAAAAAAGAGAAGCTAGTAGCCAAGTAAAATCACTGTCCCTTGAAACAAAGAGAGTTTGCTGACTGCAGCTGGCAGCCCTGGGAGGGCGAGGAAGCTGCCCAGCAGGCAGAGTTGGTATGGGAATGGTTCTCCACTGAGCTGCATGATTTTTTCCCTCTGTACTCTCTATCCTTTCAAGAAACAGAAGCTAGTTGTCTATCAGCCAGTGCTAGTTCGGATCTTCTCTGCATGCTGGAAGAAATCTGGGTCATAGGAGATGACTGAGACTAGCAGGATAGTTTAGAGCATTGCTGCTTGGAGATGTGAGGCTGGGACTTCAGCTCACAGAGCACAGGGACTGCTGAGGGTCCTCTTAAGCTCGGAGCAAAAAGTCACAGAAGTACAAATAACAGATCACTGAAAAAGGAAATTTTTGTGCCACATCTTTATTCTGATTTGCGACTCTCAAAGGCTGAGGCTGTGCAGGCAGAGTAACTGGGCACAATAAAACCCAGCACTGTGACTGGAGGTACTGAGTAATGGCATGTGCATTACTCTGCTGTGGAATAAACAGCTAGTTTTGTTTAGGCCTGAACTGCACAATCATCAGATAATTCAATAAAAATTTAATGTTTAATTCTGTGAGTAGATAAAGGCAGATCCTCACTCAGATCTTCACTCTGACTCCAATGTGCTCATTTAAACCATGGGACCTGTTCTCATTTAAGACAGCAGCTGACTCCCCCAGCATCTAACAGGGATGCTTCAGTAGCACCAAAGATCACTGCACCGCTCAGAGCAACACTCCTTTTTTGCGATTGCCATCTCCTAGAAGTATTAGAAATATATTCACAGCATTGTCTGAAAAGTATGATTTTTGCAGCAGTACTGAATTAGCTGGGTGAGGGGAACAACTGAGGGAAGAGTGCAGCTACCAGCTGTACATTCACCCGTGCCACTAGGCCAGAGGTGTTCTGTGACTGCAGCTTTGAGGGGCTCTGGCTTCTTTCTGTCCCCAGCTGCTACTGCTGAGGGTCACTCAGGTGCTGTCAGTGTCAGTGCAGCCCCGGGAAGACCCCACCACACCCTTGCCGCAGTTATTCAGTGTTGCTCTCTGGTGGGTTGTTGCTCTGTCATTTGTCACACTCTGGTCCTGCTGGCTCGAGTCTGTGTACTGAGAAGTATCCCTGCTTGCCCTGCTTGCCCTGCCCTCAGCCCCTGGCCGAGGTGAAGCTGTGGCACTCCTGTGCTACATTTATGTGTCCTTTATCAGTAAAAAATCTGCAGTTCATAGCAGTCAAACAAGTGGTTTGTTAGGGTGTTTAACATAGCGGTGGTTCAGAGACGAATATTATTACACAAAGGAATAACTCACAGGCAGATGTCATTTCTTGAAAGAAATGTTAATTTCTTTTTAAAAATCACTGGCTGAATCTTTGAAAATCACTGATTAGAGTCCTCACTGATATAATGCTCTCAGTAAGTAGAGAGCTGTTGATTCGAGGACTTCATGCTAATTGAACTCTGTCAAACGGAAGGTATTTCTGATTTCAACAGGCTTTATGTTATCAGTGGCTAAAATGCCAACCTTAGAATCACAGACTCACAGAAAAACTTGGGTTGGAATAGACCTTAAATATCATTTAGTTGCAGTCTCCCCTACTCTTCATACGGTACTAAACTGTTTATGGTTTGAAGTTTGAGCTAATTAAAGACAGTTTAGAGAAGTATTTCCAAGTTGATTCTGTTTATCAGAGCAAAGGACCCATTTTCTGTGGCTGGCAAAATTACATAAAAAGTTATATGCAATCAGGAAAATCTGCAAAACCAGATGATGCTTTAATCCTGAAGGAACTCAGAGATATCTGTCTCTGAGAAGCAGAGAAGCGAGTCAGATATTTAAATAAGCCATGGTCCAGTGAAGGGCCTGAAATGAAGAAGGTTGCCCCTACCTCACACTCTCACCAACAGTCCATCAATTCTCTGCTGTAGCCTCTTTTTGTGACCAAAACTTTTGAGAACTGAGCTGCCTTCTGCTGTCCTCCACAGCTCTCTGTGACTAATAGAGTCAGCAATTGCAAAAAACATGGAGTAGGAATGGAGAGGACAATATAATAGGTCTAAGTTCTTTTCTCCTTCTGCTTGCCATAAACAATATCCATGCAGCAAATCCAGAACCATCCCGTCAGTGCCATTCAGCAGAGCAATATGGAGCAAGTGTTTCTGTTCATGCTCGATGGGAAAGGAAGGTCAAGGAAGGTACAGCAGGGCTACAAAAGTCATGACTGAAGTTAGAGGGACTGGCCCTGGGCAGCAGAGAAGTTTAGCTTGGGAGCCACATGAATCTGGCTCAAGACTTTGTATGTGCACAAATACTGAAAATATATAAAGGGCAAAGCAAATATTAACACAGATTTTTTTTTTTTGCATGTAGCACAAAATTTCCAAACAAATATCACAGCCAATCTTCCATTCGTTGTGTAGGGTGTTTCTTAATGACTGTGGAGAGTACCCAGCATTTCACGCTGAAGGAACTGTTACCCCAGGATTTGATATTCTCCTCTCTTGCAGACAATTCACATGGTGACCTGTACTCTCTGCAAAGCAGCCTGGACTTCATCCCAAAGATTGCCACCCCCCCACTGTATCATGTTAATGAACCTGTACAACTGAAAATAATTACAATGCAAATGTGATGAAAAGGAGTTTAATAGGGACGTTTCATGACTGCACTAGAGAAGTGGTTTAGCACTAAGATAAGTCTGATTGCTTGGGCATGTGGGTGCTATGGTAACTCAGTTTGCATTTGGAAGCACTTAAGCTCTAAACCACAGTATGCTGCACCCTCTTCCTTTTGAGCGCGGTTCTGTAGAAGAAAGGCAGAAGTAAACAGCATGAGAGAAACCACAGAGCAGCAAAGGCGTCATTAGCTGTAGCTGTACAAGTGGGTTACTGCAAAGTCGTCCTGTGAAGACTGAGAATGTCATTTAAATATGGTGCAGTTGATAGAAAACTCCTCCTTCTGACTGCTAAACACATAATATTCCTGGGTATTTTATTTTAGGTTTCCAGGAACTGTGTTGGCAAAGAGAATTTGATTTGCTGCATTTCTTTTTTGTTCTACTTCAGGTTTATGGTTTTGAGAAATTCTACATATCATTGGTAACAAATATTATTTCCATTAAATTAATGTTCTTCAGGGAAATTTCTCTTTTTAATTTTTCTCTGGAAAAATTAAACTCTCATGTTTATTTTGCATTATCAGAACCAGAAAAGTACTTTTTTTAAATGGTCAGAAATATTCAACATATATTGAAACATTGTGTTCCTCCTTGTATCTGTCAGTCATAAATTCTTAATTCCATCCCTTTCTTCTGGTTGCTCCCCTTGTACTTGATTGGTGGATAATTTGAATTTTTCGCCTTCTCCATAGCCGTAAATGCTGATTAATGCTTATAGCTGACTCTGAACTTGAGGAGGATAGTGATAACTCCAGTCTTGGAAGGTGGAAGGCAAGAGAGGGATCTAGAACGAGCATTAATTTCAGAGGTAAATTTTCACTAGAAGCATAATATCAGCTCCTATCACGTTAGCTGTAGTTAGGCTGGCACTTACTCCTGAGCTGAGCTCTACAGGAAAACCGTGCCTTCCCCAGTGCAAGTCAGGTCTCAGCGCTGGCAGGTGCTTGGGAACAAAAAGGCCTTTGGCTCTCAGATATGTGCTTTAACCAGAGGTTAAAGGTGTAGGAAAGAGTGCCAGGATCAGGCTCTTAGGCAGTGATGTGCTGTGTGAGGCAATTATTAATGAACTTGTACAAAAGGAAATATTTTGAGAAATCAGATGGAAACTATTTTAATTATCATTCTGAAAAGTCAGAATATGCATTAAATCCAGATGTCAAATGAAAAAAAAATTGGCATTTCTCAATCAGGGCATTTTAGAATTTCTGTTAAATTGAAATTTACAGTTTCAACATTTTATCTCTAATTTCTGGTAAAAATAAATATTGTAAATATTGCCTGTGGAAAAGAAATGATAATGTTTATTTAGTTCTAATTCCTATGATTGCTGTAGGGCTATGAAGACTTTTATCAATTAGATAATGAATAACTTAGAAGTGATTTGATAGCTTCATCTTCAATGACCACAAGAGTAGGATTTTCCTTTAGGATCCTCTGAAATGTCTCTGTTACTTGAGAAAATTCTACACTGTAAACTCAAATGAGTAGTTTATTTTTTGACTCAGAGCATGAAAAATTTCACATATTTTTAGTATGAACTCTATATGGCATTCTTTTACTCAATTTTCAACAAGCCGCACTTTTTGTCCAGAAACTAGGAACAGTTTTAGTTTTTTTCTTCCCCAGGGTTAGTGATAAAGTGTAATTCTGCAGTCTCTGATTATGAAAGCACTTCAGCACATGTGATCCCACCTATAAAATTTGAGGGGTCCTCTGTGGTATAGAATTACTCAGATGTTTAAGTGTTTGCTAGTCTATTCTTAGGTCTGCCCAGATTTGTTTATAAAGTAGCAATGGATCCCTTTGCTTTGTGTTTTCATCAAAAATAACAGTAACATCTCTGGCCCTGATGCTCATTTACTTTAAGGTCTCTGTAGCTGGTTCTGGCAGCGCAAGGGAGCCTTAAAGTAGGTGTGAATTACATCCTATCCCACTTGAAGTTTAAAAATAAATCAAAGAAGGGCAGCTGGCAGCATTTTGTAAGGCTCCTTGCCTTACTCACCCTTCACCTCCCACCAGGAACTGTTCTTTTTTTGCAATTCAGTATTGGTTTGCAGGGGAGCTGCAATGTCTGTGCTGTTTGCTTGGAGACCCCCTCAAAGAGCTTTGCTCCATCTGAACAAGTAGACCACATCCTGTTGCTTTCTGTGCAGATGTGAAGAGCCCTGACCCTGCTGAAGCAGTGCCGTTCAGCTGTGAAAAGAGGGAAGACAGAATCTGGACCTACACTCGTTGCTTGGTGTAAAATGCTGCCTGGTGGGGGTTGCTGGGGTCTGTCCAATATAGTAAAGGCTGGAGAGATCCTGGGAAAAGGGCAGCAGCTCTGCAGAATCACTGAGCATTTTTCCTGGCAGCAAAACCCGGCTGCCAACTGTTTTACAGACACGAGGCTGAGAGGAAGGATTACTTCCTCTGCCCCCTCCCAGCTCTGGCAGAGACATGAGGAGTACAGCTGGATGTGAAGAGCCAGCTGGTATGGTACCATGCTAGATAAAACACCAAATGCACTATTAGCAGAAGAGGCATCCTCCTTCCCACATTGCTCTGTGCTGTGCGTATGGAGGAATGCAGTCCTGCAGCAATCCCGTGCTCAGAGCAGACAGCCTGCGCTGCTGCCGTGCAAGCGTAGGCTCCCAGCCAGTCCAGCAGGAAATGCAAAACCAGGTCCATTTTACTCACTGTGCAAATTAAGCAGCAGAATGGAATTCAAAGGCCTGTTCCCTGTCATCAGCTAATGGATTTTTGCCCCTATAAGCGTGATAACGTTTTTAGGGTCTTAATGCTGATTCAACAGGATCTCCCTCTTATCAGCTGGAGTTTGTGTTATTAATAGCACACGCACATAGGAAATGTGTGTTGGCACTTCCTTCTGCTCGAGAAGATCAGACCCTGGACTTCCTTGAAACACAGCGTCTTTTAACATACTCTAGGTCCCAGTTGTCTTCTGTTAAGCCACTTGGTCCTGCCAAGTAAAAGCACTTTCCTAGGACAGCAACAAGCTGTCTCCTTATACAACTGGACTTCTAATAGAGGTGCAACCACAGTTCACCGCAGTGAGGGCAGAGTACTGCAGAGGTGATACAGCAGCTCCTGTACCTCCAGATGTGACCCAGGAAGCCTCCTGTCCTAGGGGTTTGAAGGGATAGGCTTTTTTTTGGTGGCCTGGTTTCTTTCACGGTTTCCCCCTTTACTTTTCTTTTTGGACATCGAAAGGTTTCTTCATAAGGCAGCAGTCCCATGTTTCACTTACAGGGGCAGTATGTCTTTGGGTTTTCAGGAGAGAGAGTGGTCAGCTCAAATATTTGTTTTAGGTGTATTTTGTTGGCAGTCTGTCATTCCATCTCAACCCTTTCTTTCAAGCAGCAACTGCGTTCTGTCTGCCAACTGGTAGCCAGAGAGGAAGGAGAATGAAAGCGATTAGCCAGGCTCCCATCTGCCTGTGGGATGGCTGCTGGTTATATCTCTTTCCAGGGCATGTGATTAAGGCCAGATCTGCTCAAAAATTACTGATGGGTTGCAAATCTTTTAGGTAAGTCAGCAGGAACCAACTGGTGGCCAAATCAAGAGAAGGGAAAGGGAGGCTTACTTCAGTAGTAGGAACTTTTTCTATCCTCTAATTCTTCCACTTGAGTTATCTGATGATATTCTTGGGTTATCCCACACATATCATTTAAAAAATGTCTTACAGTTTGATGCAGTTTAAGCTTTGAGAAAGGTTTTGGGGTAGTTCCTGTTCAGACTCAGACTGACTTGCTCAGTTTGGCAATCACAAAGCTTTCGTACTGCACACCATGTGTTTGAGGGATTGGACATCCTTATTACATTTTAAAGATATTTTTGGATTTCAGCTTTCAAGTTTCCAGAGTTATGTTTTAGAATATAAACATGAGCAGATAGTTTTGTCTTTGAGGTTAACTTTGTTAGCCTGAGGTTAGCTTAGACATATTTGTTAGCTCTGGGACATCTTTTTGAAAATAAATTAATAGTAGCAATATACCTATTAATCCCAGAGCAACAGAGTCTGGTGTGTTAGGATCCTTCTTGATTTTCCTTCATTTTACCCAGTATCTCTCAATAAAGTTTGCCATGGGGAAATGCAATTGCTTTTCTTTTTGAGAGGATTTCTTAGTGTTCTGGTGCCACCTATTGAATTCTTTTCAACTGCGTCCTATTCCGTTGCTATACTAAAGCATATCAGGGAATAGAATCACAGGAGAGCAGGAGACCCTTACAATGCTTAGAAGGGCATAAAACTGCCAGGAAGTTCTGTTAAAATAACAGTGCTTAGTTGTAGGGGGGAAAAAAGGCAGTCTAGGACTATTATTTTCCAGACTCTTTTAAGACACTGCTCTGAGAAAGGCAGTGGGACCAGGTGATCTCTGGAGCTCACTTCTAACCTGGAGTTCTATGATTATGTGTAACGTTTAGCATCTCTCACTGGGAGTGGGCAATAAACCTTACACTCTATTTAAGCTACTAGCATTATTCCTTTAACTTTACAAGGGGGAGGATGGGGAAAATTATTTTCACAGAAATCTCAAGGAAGTGAATGAGGCAACCAGAAACACAACACTGACATGCTTATGATCCCCCTTCTCTCTTATTATCTCACTTTACTTGGAAGAGGCAGTCTTGATGTATTTGTTTTTGTCTCTATTATATTTGCATCAGAGATCAGTAAATAGCTTGAAAAGTATTTCTTAATGTTTCACTAATCTGAGCAGGGTTTAATTTAGGACTTTTTCTACAACTTCTTTTTATTGTGTTCTTGGAAAAAATGTTTTAAGTGAAAGTTGATCTGTGTTGATGCTCACAGAAGGTTAATTTTTGGCTTGAGGTATATTTGATGTGTTGAACCAAAGTAAGATTTGGGAAAGGAGGGGGAATAATTGATTCTTCATCTGAGAAGCCATTTGAAAAAAGAAAAATCACATTATGACATTTAGAACGATCAACTTTCGGCTTTCAAACACTGAATTAAAAACCATGAAAATACACTGAAAATTAATTGTTTATGGCAAATATGAATGGATATAAATGTTAGCTTTTACGGAGTTCCTTGGAAGTTTAAAGTTTATAGTTATAGATCATGCAATAGTTGTAAAGAAATGTTGCAGACGGGAGATTATGGATGCTAAAGGTACATCGATAGTTCAAAAGATAAGATATAAAATGATAAGATAAAAGATATCAGGCTACTATCTTTTTCCAAATTTTAATTTGCAGTAGGAGATCTTGAATAATGTACAACAAATTCAGCTCACTAGAAAAGGATTTGCAAGACTTTAGCTTTTGTTTCCATTCATATTCATATCATGGCTTAGACATACTTCATGACAGTTCTGAGCACCAAGAAATTGCTCGCTCTTTGCAGGTGACATTGCCATCACTGGCTGTGTGTTTTTAATGGCTGTTGTCAGCCTTCTGAACTGTCCATATGGGGTGCAGGATCCATGGTGGCCGCTGAGCAGCCAACACATGTGCTGCTGCTTGTCAGGTTGATAAGGAGAAAATCTCTGGAGTCCCAGGAGAACCCATGTTGGTCGTCTGTGTCAGAGACGAGAGACATGGTTTTGATGCTGGCATATGAACATGATACTTATGTATGCCTCGTAAGTATTGCAGTTTTTCACATAAACCTGGCTTTTTGCTTGAAAGGTTGAAGGTGTTTATTTTCAAAAGAGTAGAGCTAAAGCAGTTGTGAAGTGCCATGTAGGGAAGCTAAAGTAACAGAGAAATTACAAACAGGAAAGTACTATCTGAAAAACATGTGCCACAAAAAAGAGATAAATAAATTCCAAGAAACAAACACAGAACTGGTAAAAAAGAGTAAAAGAGAGAGGAAAGAAGAGCCAGACAGGTGGATGGAAGTTTGTTGGGTGGCCCTAAGCAATCTGATCAACTGGGTGGCACCCCTGCCCATGGCAGGGGTGTTTGAACTAGATGATCTTTAAGATCCTCTCTAACCCAGATCATTCTATGATTCCATGACCATAAGCTTGATATTCTGGGGGTCTGATTGTTGCTACATCCACTAAATATTACTTAAGAATGTGTAATTTCCTGGGGAAAGCTCAGCTGATACTTGGGGGAAGGAATGTGTTTTTATATTTTTGGAAAATGACTGTGTTTAATTCCTTGAAAGTTTAATTTACAATTTTTCTATCTCTTTCTATTTTTCAGGACAGGTGATAACAACGACCACACCTGGTAAGAAACTTAATTTACATGACAGAACTGCATTGATTTTTTTTCCTGATAATTTCTTCTTTTTTTTTTTCTCGCACACAGTTACCTCACAGAGTGTCTAATGCCTTCTCATTCACCCAACAAAATGAAATATGCTGTCTTAATAGGCAAGAATATCTGACAAGTCTGGTTTTGAGTCATGTATTTGAGTATATTTTAAGCACCGCATGAAAGGTGCAGTCATAACCAAAAAGGAATATACTCACTGGATGTTCATCTGACACCTGTGGAATCCCCTGCACTTTAAATGTTTGATGTACCTTTGCTTCCTTAAAAATTCCCAGCGTCTCAGTACGAGAGTGCTCCGGCACTGCAGCCCGGTGTTGTGGACAGCTCTGCCCCTCCTCGGCCGGGCCGGGCAGACGAGAAGCATTAACGACCCTGCTGTACCTCTCACCACAGGTGCAAACAGCACGCACTTCTCCACGCACGCAGTGCCCAGCCCCAGCGCGGCACCCAGCAGCCCAGCGCTCAGCAGCAGCACTGCTGCCCTCACCGCACGCACTCCCTCTGCCTTCGGGAACGGTTCAGCAGGTTTGCCCTCTTCCTTTGGAAGCCGCTCTCTGCTCTCAGAACTCGAGGGGAAAGCTAAGTCATTCAGCATCAGGGTAGCCTTTTTCAGCTCGTGGTTAATCAAATCGAAAAGGTGTCTCTGATTTGGCGCTGTGGCAATGCCAGGATTATTTGCAGGATCTGAGGGCCAGGTCTGGTATCTGAAGGCCAAGTCTTGCAGTCACCACAGTAGCATCAAAATGCCAGCTGCTGCCAACAAGGCTGTCCCCAAAGCGAGAGCAATAGGAATGAGCCTAGAAGAGAATATAGAAACCTGTCAGTGGTTTATAAACAGGGAGATAAATAATGAGATATAGTCAGAAATACAGTGAGCAAGATACATGATGTGACAAATGAGCACTGCCTAGAGTTGTTGTTTGTGAAACAGCACAAGCGCTATTCATAATTTTGTTTTACTGTAAGAATATAGCAAAATGTTCTAGTTTTTCTCAGTTCAAAAATTTTAACATTTTTATGTTGACTTCATCTTGGATTATGACTAAATAATAACAAAAAATATTGTCACTGTACATTGCAAAATTCATCTGTAAGGGGTATATTCCTAAAAATTTGCTTTCTATTTACAGACACATTTTTTGTTTTATTTACTATAGTAACATGACTTCCCCTTTAGCAGTCTTCTCTAAATACCAAAAGTTCCCTAAGAAAAAAAAATAAGTGGAGAAGGGCTGTAGTGTAAGACATTTCTGAAGACAAAGCCATATGAAAGAATGAACTTCAGTTTTTAATGCTGATATGTTGTTTATTTTCTTACAGATGATTACAGTTCAACATCCTTGCACAGCACCACCTCATCAGTCAGCACGCCAGCAAGCACTGGGATCAGCCCCACTCTCAGCTCCACTCACACAATAGGTGACAAACTTGCACACAGCTACTGCAATTTGATACATCAGGCATGGAAAATGGGTTAGAGTGAGGCAATTCATTTAGAATGTATCACACCTAAGCATACAAATTAGGCATGCAACTGCATTAAACTTAAGGATGTTTTTAGGAAACTTTCTAACTATTTATGAGTAATATTAAAGATACCAGGTTTGTTACTTGTCAACCAAGTGCAAAATAGAAATTATTTCCACACAGTGGCACATAGTAGGGGGTTAAATCTGTCAATTATTGTATCAGTATTCCTTTTTTTATTCAAAGAAATCTGCCCAAGCAGCACAAAATTGTGAATACATCCAAGATCTGTGTGCTTCTCTGTTTTCTGGTGTCTTCCCTTTTGTTTCACACAGCAGTAATACTATCTTGGGATCTAGTAGTTCAAATGCTTACAGAGAGTTTAATTGCCATTGGACTGTAAGGGATTACTCGGGTCAGTAAAATATAGATATGTGCTTGGGCAAAGTACATCCAGGAGCTGGACTCTTACCATCTTTTTGAACTGTCCTTTGAGTAGCTGTAGGCTGCTCTCTGCTCTTTGACAAACTGAGCTCAGCTTTTACTTGTGGGTGTTCTTCCCACTCCTGGGGACTCTCCAGTGGTCCCTCTCAGTTTGCCCTCTCATTAGGGCCACTGTCCAGAGAGGTGACTCCCAGCCTGGAGGGAGGCAAATCTAGGGTCTACCTTCTCTGAAAAACATTAGAGATTGGGGTGTTTTGGTAACATCTTTACCTTAGGATATTTTAAGTAACTGTTTTCAAGATGAAGTTCTTTGCTCAAGCTTCTGTACAGAAAATACCAGCTAAATTTTTTTGGGGGTATCTCAGTGTACAAACAGTCATTAAACTATCTGTACTGTTGAATAAATCTCTTTCCAAAGGTAAGAGTGGCAGTGCAAAAAGCAGGTAAATTTTGGCTCTTTGGTGATATTTTCTACTGCTCAGTTACCCATTCCACAGCATACATATCCTGGAAAACAGCTGTAGCTTATCATACCGCTAGAGAATGCGTGATTTTGGAATATTCTTGTGTAACTTTGTACTCAGAAATGTTACTAATAACCAGTTTGATTTCTAGTTCATGGATGTCATAGGAAAATTGTAAAAGACACATGATCCCTAAAATAACTAGTTAAAGAATGGGGTTACGTGTAGTTGATATTTTCTTTCCTATTTCAAATGCGAGAGGAGTGCTAAATACATTTACTTGTATTGAATCTATTGAACAAAGAGTTGGGGGCAGTAATTTTCACCCTTCTCCAATGCTCTGTGGAAAAAAACCCAACCTGCTAAGACAGACTTTCATGTTGTTTTCTTTTCTTATAGAAACTACCACAGTGATACCTGAAGAAACTTGTGGTAAGAACCAAACCCCTTATTCTCCTGCAGTCTTGAAATGTGACCAAACAGTAAACTCAAATACAGAAAATTGGTAAAGCTGATAAAGCAGTAAAAAAATAAAACTGATCAATTAGCATCTTGGGTTATTTTATAAAATGTCTTCCAGTTCTGGAAGTAAGATTAAAGTTATTTAACAATTCTGGTCTTTTCACCTCCATTTACAGTGCCTTTTCTTTTAGATATTATTAAAGGCATAAAAGACTGTAAGAAAGACTCGAAAAAGGCTGAAGTTGAACTGAAAAATCTCACAAAAGGCAGAGAATATTTTATTTTGGAAGATGGCAAAACCAAAACTCTGAGCAACTGTAGTAATGTTACAAGCAGCCATTCAATAGAGCTTCGGAAATGCAGGAGATACACTGTTCAAGTTAAAAATGGAAGGTGTTCACCCAATACTTCTTCTTTTTCCATTCCAGAAGGTAGGTGTACAAGGGTTTCAGTAGTTTCTTTTATTTTTTTTATAATTTTTTTTGATATGCAGTAATTCAGCTTCCCCAGGTTTCTTTATCTATTCTTGTCACTTTTCAGAGAATCAGACAGAAAGTTTTGATATTTTGTCCATGGTTTGCAAGATATTTTGAAGTTGCTCATTAAAACTTCTCAGTATCTTCTCAAAGAATGATGTAAACAAACTGTAGTTTTTTCACTGTAGAGAAAAAAGGGAACTTTAACTGCATTGGCCATTTGCAGTGTGTAAACAATGGCAAGAGAAGCCACCACTTCAAAGTTGGTGTTTATGCTGGATGTCTGGACTAAAATTTTAATTTATTATTTGAATACCTGTGTGTCTTTATCTCATGAAGGCTTTTTCAATTTTTACTTTCCATTTCTTATTAAATTCTTTATCTATTATTCTATTCCGATTGTATCTTCATATTGCAGAACAAATCAAAAAACATAAAAGAACAAACTGTTATTTAGAGAATCAGTATAGCCAATGTCAGAGTGATGTATAATATTCTTCCTTTTCAGTTGTCAGTGAACCTCTTGAAATCAAGAACATAACCAACACATCTGCCCTTTTATGTCGGAGTAACTGTCTTGACTGTGCTGCTGTGAATGTTACCTGCAACGGGACATTACTTCTAAAAGTTTCTGAAGGTGGGTTATTTATTTATTTATCTTTAAAAGCATTGTTGACGTCTTTTGGTGAGAGACTGGCAGATTTAAATTAATTTTGCCAGTCTGAGGGAAGGGTAGTCCAGGATTCCTGGGATCACCTGTTGGGGGACTACCATCCCCACAAAGTGCAGATCTGGGAAAGTTCAAACCCATAGACCTCTTTTGCTGAGTTTACCAGCTTCACAAATTGCAGACTTCTGGAGATTTTGAGGTCCTATTTGATTTTCTGGAGGGGAGCTGGGCAGTTTGGAAATGCTGCAGTCTGTTGGTCTGCTGTGAGCTGACCCCTCGCAGGCTGCCTGGGCCACTGGCGGTGCAGGCTCCTGGATGGTGCAAGGCCAGGCTCTCTGCTCTCGGAACCAGCCAGCCTGAGGACATGCTGGCTCAAAGGCACCTAGTGATAGCAGATTTGGATGCTGAATGTCCTTGTGTGTCCCAGAAAAACGGGTGATGAATATCTGGGCCTGGAGATTTCCTGCTTCAGGGAGCTGAAGAGCTAGGAAGCCTTTCCAGGGTTCTGCCAGACTCCCCATGGCATGTTCTGATTTCTGCAGGAAAACTGTTTCCTTAGAAAGTCAAATCATATATCTTTACTGATGAAAATTAAAGATCTATGCAAACTAAGTTAGTATGTAAGAATCTAAAATCTAGTCATTGGATCAGGTTATACATTTTGCTGTTTGGAATATTATGATAGTCTACTACAAATTATATCAAATAAATATGGTAGAGAAGACCCCGGTTAAAATGGTGCCACATACTTTGGAGTTGTGAAAAATATTGATAAACCTCTTCTTGTGTCTACAGATTCACAGTCTACACACATGAGATATGAAAACCTACTTTGTGAAGTGCTCGAAAATTTAGCACCCAACGTTCATTACCACTGCACTGGATCTGTAAAATTTAATGAAAATGATTTTGTCAACCAAAATTTCACCATAGACACAGACTATGGTGGTAAGTGTAATAGTTACTTTTGCTTTACATTCCACATATTTTTGGGAACCCCTACCATGAAGCCCATTATCTGTGTTTCCTGGGGTTGAAGATACACTTTGAGCAGCATTCTCGGCCACACTCAGGTTCTCCTTCAGCTCCTCCTTCCTGGTCTCCTGCCCTTGTGGTTGTTCTTTGATTGCAGTCGCCCTCTCAGTCTTCCAGTCTGATGCCTTTCTTTCCATCTATCAGAGACTGTGATTATTTTTTGTTGTTGTTTTGGAGGCTGAGAACATGGTCAACTATAAGGAATTTTGAATGAAGGCACACACACAAAAGAAGTGGAGACCTAGTCTGAAAAAAGTGTTAATTCTTGATTTGAAGATATTGGACAATTTTAGTAAAATCTGATGTTGCTGTATTCACCTTGTCCTGAATTAATTTAGTAGGAAATTACTGCAGTATGATGCTTTTACATATACTCAGTTTATACTTCTGTATAATTTCTTGAAATAGAGTAGAAAAAATATTACATGTTGTTGGTATCTTGCTTTAGTGTCAGATGAAATTTAATTTAATTAATCAAAGTAGGTAAAAAGAGGAATACTTCCATTTTCATTTATTGCTAATTATTGTTACTTTTCTTTTACAACAGTTCCAGAAGCACCACAAGACCTTACAGCAGGATCTATAACTTCCAGAAATGTAACAGTTACATGGACCAAACCTGAGAACACTTCAAAGGGTCCCATAAGTGGCTACCTTGTGAAATTCACTGTGAACGGAGAAAGTAAGTATATTCACTGTTAAATAATTCATTGCATGTATGTAATTACAGAGCACCAAGCATAATGCATTTTCAAATCTTACTGGAATCTCTTAACACTGGAGATTTTTGGGTTTTTTTTAAACAAACAATTAAATTTCTTTCCTTTGGGATCGTTCCAGTTGAACTTTCAGTTGAGATTATTCGGTTTACCAGGTGAGGCCATGACCCTGTCACCCTTCAGTTGGCATAAACATATGGCAGTTAGGCATAAACATGTTTAGATAGGTATAGCCAGGGGATTGTCTTCGACTAAATGGTCACTCCTATCAGATATGCTGGTCTAGGCCACCTTACATTTCAATCAATAAATTTGTATCCATTGCACTGGGATCATGTTCTCCAGATGCAAGCTTTTCTTCAAAACAAGAAATGGACAATGAGGTTTCTAAAAGGAAGAGCCTGATAATAATAAATATGTATCAGGTTTAAGTTAGTCCTGGCTTGATTCATCCTTTAGGCTTAATTCATCTTTTCTGTTCACATACTGCAGGTTATGTAAACCTGGGCTGCCACAGGAACCAAAGGCTGTCATGCTCCTGTGACCCCTGATGGAAATAATCTCTCCCATTCTCCCTGCCCCAAATTTGACAACAACCCAAAAGGGTGGCAGCCTCATGAGCCGGTGTCTGCAGTTGGTTGGGCTTGGCCAGTGTAGGAGACCGAGAGAGTGATGTGTGGGTGCAGGGAGGCCACATCGGAAGCAGGCAGAAGGAAAAGCCGTGGTTCCCCAAGTCACCAAAGCCCCAGCTGCAGTGTGGGCAGTAGCTTTGCTCATGTTGCTTCTTGTGCAATTCCTTTCTCTCGTTTGCCACTCCTGGAAGCAGGACTACCACGATATCCCTGGCATCATACCAGGACAGACTTTCTCCATCTGCAGAGTGACTCCTTCCTACTTAGCCCTTCCCAGGCTGAATGCACTCTATATATATAAATACTCTCTATGTATTTATATATTTCCTCCTCTTCCTGAGCCTTCACTTAGCATTAGTAAGCAAAGCAAAGTAACCAAGTTAAAGTAATTAAAATAGGAATACACATGACAGTGATTTCAGGTAGCTCTGATAAAGTGTAAGAGTTCCTGTCTTCCTAACATGGATTTCATTAATGTCATTAATTAATTTCATTTTTCAGCGGTTCACAGCAAAGAAACCAAAAAAACTTCCTATACTTTCAGTGGACTTGAACCTTATACCACAGCTTCTGTATCTGTGACTCCATATACAATCAACAGACGGAATGAAACCCTTTATGGTAGCAGTGGAAGACGTGAATTTAGAACAGAAGCAGAAGGTAAATCTCACATTTTCTAACTGTTATGACCTAGGCTGATACTAACACAAAGAATATGTACTTCCCTAGTGTAGTTCATTATATTTAATACATGGTATTACTATTAGCCAAGAAACTGATTAAAATAATTGTTTTGACATTCATATCATTAGTGTCCATTTTATAATTACTTAATGTTGATCTATTTCTTAATTATGCACTTGGTATTAGTATTTTTCTTATAGATACATAATTTCTAAAAAAAATTCTTTATTAATTTGAAATTTCATGTTAAGGTTTTAGGAAGCACTATGTTTCAATCTAAAGAAGATATTCAAATTAAACAAAAAGAGAAAAAAACTGTTTGCTTTTTTCTTTGTGGCATGAAAGCTACAATGACGTGTAGACTGTACCTTCTGTTTTGTAGTTACCTGTTTGCTTGAAGCAGACCCAGGCTACACCAACACTGATGTCTATAATGGATGTCAGTCAGTTTGGATGTACCTGCCCACAGCTTCCAGCTCCGGGTTACAGACAAACAACCCTTGTGTGTGCCAACCCTTGTGCTGACAGAAAGGTCTCTGCATCTTTTTGGGCTATACTTTCAAATGTATAGTTTGAAGTATACAGGGATCAGAATTGTCACCTGAAACCCCACAAAAAAACCCAAAAAAGCTGATAAATTAATTTACTGATAAATGTAAACAGTTTGATCTGAGACTTAACTATAATAAAAATTTAAATATGGCTTTAATTTTTAGGAAGCCCTAATTTGAGCATGATCATGATTCTTTCTATGAAAATCTAGTCTGAGAATATTATCTTTTGAAGCCTCCACTTTCTGGGTTCCACTCATATTTTAATAACTCAGGTGAAGATTAAAGTCTAAAAGATAAGTTTATGGGTGTGAAAACAACCTAATTTTCCTTATTTTTTGAAAAAATAATGGGTTGCTTCATGAATTAATGGTATTAATTAGAACTTCTCCAGCTGTCACAACAACTGATAACAGGTCACGCAGGAAGTGGAAGAGTTTTATGGCTTCTTGAACTGAAGGATGTGTCAGTAGAACACAATTCCTTGGAAGTAGGAAAACCCCTACATTTTATAAAAGATGTTTTCATCTTCAACAAACACATTGCCTCCAGAAATGTTCACTTTCTCCTTGTCACAGCTCTTTCAGTAGCATGTGGAATAGGAATCTAACAGGTCTGCCCTGTGGATAAAAATGATCGGATGCGTTGTAACCTCACACTCAGCCAAGTCAAATATCCTGCCACTCCCCACATGGGATATTTGATCTGCTTATAAAGCCTCACTGGTCTTAGCTCTTCATATGAAGAAAAAAGCAGCTACATTTGCTGCAACGTACAAAACTAGAGTTTGAAAACAGATTAGACTTAACAGATTCCCTATCATTAAAAAAGTTTTTGTGGCTTTAGGCCAGACTTAAGTGAAAGGGCCCTGTTCCAAATATTAAAATATACTAGTGGCTCCTTGTAGAAAATTTAATTTACAATAGTTTTAAAATGAATATTCACATGGAGAACTCTTTTATTCTCCTGTTGTCTGTTGCCCCACGTTCCTCAAATGAGAAAGTGATGTCAGATGTAAGAGAGAGATTTGCCATCAAACTATTTTTGCAGTCTGGCTGTCAGTAGAACCTTTTCAGTTCCACTTCACATCTTTTCCAGCTTAGATAAGCCTATGATTAAGTCAAAATTGATTTTATTTATCTTGTTAAATTGGGACTGAAATTTTAAAGAAAATATATGAAGTTATTGAGAGAAGATAGGAAAAAGACATGAGCACATACAGCTTGAAGTGTTGGGTTTGAAATGATGAGAAGAGAGCAAGTAACCCTTTTTTTTGTCTACAGAACCACAAAAAGTGACTGATGTTAAAAAAACATTGACAGCTGATAATGCTGTCCACATCACATGCAAAAAGCAAGAAGTGTTTGGACCAAGGGAAGAATATATATTGATTTGGGAGAATGATGGAAAAACTGAACGTAAAGAAAAATGTGAATTTAAAAGAGAAAATCTCTTGTACTTGACAAACTATACATTTAAGGTAAGTTAGCTTATTGTATTAAATATATATAAAACACTGCTGCATTTTCATTGTTTAAGCATATTCTACTTAATTTTTGGAAAAAAAGACAAATATGGTGGCAGAGGAGTCAATTTATGAATCTGTAGGCCTCAGATGTAAAAAAGCAGCTATTGTTTTGGAACTGAAATGCATATATGCCTAACCTATCAAGCAATCCCTTGTGTGCTATTCCACATAGGTTCTGACAGCAAGAAAAATGCAAGCAGAATAGCCTGTTTGTTCTTGGCTCAGAGAGAAATTTGGGGCTTTTATAAGATTAAGATAGTTCCTTGAATATGACTGATATTTTAGTTTTTAAAACATATTCCATTTAATGAATGAAGATTTTTGGTTCTTCAGGGACTAATTAGTGTAAAGCAGTTCAGATCCTTACATCAGCCTCTCACAAGCCAGTCCTTTCCATACAGAATATCCTATCCTCTGTTTACAAGCTTCACTTTCGTGAAGGCTGCCTGCAATTTTCTCTTCTGTCAGGCATTTCACCCTTTTGGGGTTGCTTGAAAAACTAATGGTCTTGTGTGATTCTTGAGTGAATCTTGTGGGATTTTAATATGGCCAGTAGGAATATTTTTTATATCCTGATAGCTCTCCTCAGTAAAGTTTAGGCAAGAAAGTAACCAGTAAGAATGATGGAGTTCACTACTTTTAGGAAGCAGTTTCATTCATTTCCCACAGTCTTTTCCTCCTTTCTCTGTTTTCACCTGCAGAAATGCAGTATCAGAGAACTTAAGTAGTCTCAGTTTTATTTCATGATTTTGTCAGTATTTTCCCAGCAGATTCTGCTCAGAGAGCTTTACATTTGGAAAACAGAGATGAGATCCTGTAGGAGAAAAAGATCCTTGCATTAGTAGCACAGGACCTCTGTGCTATTTAAGGTTTTTGTCCACCTCTTCCAGTGAGCAGTTTTCCTTACAGAAGGAATTTGCTTCTGCACCTCTAAGTTCTGGCTTCTGCTTTGCACTTACTTTGCTCAATTCTTACCCAAAAACCAGAGAGCGCCTTATGTCCATAGCTGGTAATGAAAGGACTCTGGTCAAGTTATACAAGACTCAAAACCCAGTGAAATATATTTGATTACTAGCTGTCTTCTAGATCTGATAGGAATTTCTATTAAGGAAATTTAAAAGATTGAATAAATGTTAAATATATGACGGAACATAAACACAGAAAAACAAAGTTAGTATTTTAACACCATTTAAAGTACTCAAAAGTTAATTATGCAAGAAAACAGCTTGTTTAATTAAACTCCTATGAATTAGTTCCCATACAGAAACTTGTACTAAACCCATCAAATTCTGTTGACTATTTGTATATTTACTGTTGCAGCAAATGGCATTTTTATGTATTGCATGGTTATTGTTCAGATTCGAGAGGCTTGATAAAAGATAAAATTGATTTTGATATGCATCTGATTTTTATTTTGTAAAATGTATTTCGTATTTTTCTAAATTTTTTTTCCTGTCATCTCCATATTTTTGGATCTCGATCTTGCTGTAATTTGGGTGGAAACCTGAGCTGCACTATAAATGTCTGTACAGATTGACAGCATATACTGCTGTCATTGAGGTTGTCAATAGATGGATGAATTTCAAATATCCATTGTGCTGTGTTTTTTTAAAGACTTGTATGCAGAAATTTTTACTTGTCATATCTTAACGTCTCTATTATTGTCACCCACTGCATGCAGATCTTCATATGTAATGGAGAACTGAATGGGACAGCAGTAGTGGGGAGTATAAAAACCAGATGTAAGTAAATATCTACAGCATCTTTACCTTTAGATTTTAGCCCAATAAAAATAATGTAAATTGTGAATTCGGTTAAATTGCTCCTAATCAAAAATCCAGTCTGTTTTAGAGTTAATATTTGATCTGTATTTGAAAAATATTATCCCCATTCAGTGTTAATGTAACAGATCATGTTGACAAGTCATTTGTCATAATTCCAAATTACTACACAGCTGTGGTTTCTTCAGGAAACATTCGAATGCAACTAGAAATTAATTTATCTAACTTATATTATTCACTTTAGGATTATTTTCCGGTGTTCAGATCCTGCATTTCAGGAAGCTGAACATCTGTGACTTGGCAGAGGTTCCCAATTCCCAGATCAGGAGCAACTGGGAGCTGCACTGCTCAGGTGTACAGGTCACACAAAGCAGGAGACAAGCACAGTAATGCTGAACCAGTGAGTTGTAGCATTTTGACAGGTGGACATGGAGAGTTTGTTTAAGGGAAAGTTTTCTTAATGAGAACATAAAATTCCCTCCTCTACCTTGGCATAGCAAACTCAAACCAAACTTTCAGTTAAAAATAA
>VYZQ01046494.1:14919-28741 GCA_013400655.1 Mystacornis crossleyi | reverse complement strand
GTCATAATTCCAAATTACTACACAGCTGTGGTTTCTTCAGGAAACATTCGAATGCAACTAGAAATTAATTTATCTAACTTATATTATTCACTTTAGGATTATTTTCCGGTGTTCAGATCCTGCATTTCAGGAGCTGAACATCTGTGACTTGGCAGAGGTTCCCAATTCCCAGATCAGGAGCAACTGGGAGCTGCACTGCTCAGGTGTACAGGTCACACAAAGCAGGAGACAAGCACAGTAATGCTGAACCAGTGAGTTGTAGCATTTTGACAGGTGGACATGGAGAGTTTGTTTAAGGGAAAGTTTTCTTAATGAGAACATAAAATTCCCTCCTCTACCTTGGCATAGCAAACTCAAACCAAACTTTCAGTTAAAAATAACTGTTTAATTTTTCTCAAAAAAAAACCCAATCCAAAAATTGATGAACCCTGATTCTAGGGAGTATACAGGTTTCTTTTTTCTAAAGTAATTTTAAAATAATAAATGTATTCTTTTTATGTTGGTAGATAATTCTAGAGCCTTGATTATATTCTTGGCATTCTTGATCATTGTGACTTCAATTGCTTTACTACTGGTTCTGTACAAAATCTATGATCTTCATCAAAAGAAGCTTGGGTAAGCTTCCTGTTTGTTTCCCTCTCTTACATAAATGGTGGGGGGGAGGCTTTTGATTTTTCCACAAGATTTCACCGTGGGTACTGGCAAAATGTTACAAGTTTGATGATTCATTAATACTCGGAAAAGATAACCTTTTATCTTTAAACCCTTTCAAAAGAAACTAATGTTTTGGTGTTTGTATAATAAAACAAATATATTAAAATAGATTTAAAAGTCTCTCTGCTCTATCCTTGTTCAAGGCACAGAACAAAATGACTTGTCCCTAGTTTTGTGCAAAAATTTTCAGAAAAATCTGGAAAACATTTCCTTCATGATTTAAATCAAACATAATGAAAATAATCCACACTTTCTTGGAACCCTTTCAAATGTTTGTTCACCCAAAACAATACCTCCGGGAGGTGTTGTTTATTACAGTAATCTCTCGATGGCTCAGCAGTTGTGTAGCACAGAGGATGGCAATAGAAGGATGGCCTGATGCCCGTGCCACAGCCCTGCAAAGCCAGGCTGACTGCTGCTCTCCTGAGGGGGCACAAGCTGCTGGGAGAGACACAGGAGCCTGGGCAATTTCTTCTGAAACCTCTCAGCCCTCTGGCAACAACAGAACGTGGAGACTCTTCCAGCCCCTTTCCCTTCCCTACTCTTCCCCTTAGGGGGACAGGGAGCTGCTCTTGCTCAGATGCAAACTTTTATGTTTAGGGAAGCCAAACTAATTTCTGTTTGTACAGCTCCAGAGAGTCTGACTTCTTCTTGGCTTCTTAGCATTTAAACTTAATTTCATTATATTTTATGCATGTGTTCATTTTGTGTCACTAGCAAGAGAAGTGCTGTGAGCAGTCACTCCAGTGAAGAAATTAAATACATGATGTAGGTGAGATGGGCAAAATCATGCAGGCAGTAAAGCTTTTTGATGTGGCCACCTTGTTTCTCCACCTCAGGGCGGGAGGGCAGCAGGACAAGGATTCCAACCACCTCTGCATAATCCCAGGTGTAGCACTCTTGTTTCACAGACAGCTTGTAACGCAGGCTGCTGGCTAACAACAGCCCTGGTGTTCTCAGACAAAACTGATTTTATTTAACTTATATATATCTCACTAGTCAAAGCATTTACAGTGCTTCTGCTTCTTACAGCAATTCTTCTGAAGGCGTGAACCTTGTTGCGGGTGAGTATCCTTATATATTTAGCAAATGGAAATAAAATTAGTCTCAGGTCTTGCTGTCACCTTTGGATTGTTTGCATTCTAGATCGCATACGTAGATTACAGATATCAACACAGTAACACCTTATTTGGAGGGAAAAAATACTTCAGCAAATACATAGAAGAAGTATTTATACTTAGATAAATTCAAAGTTCATCAGTGTTTGAAAAATTGTTAGTTATTATTTCATTAAAAACACAATTTTAATTATCCTAGACAATTGTGATGTTTAACACTGAGATTAAGTCCAGAATGAAATCCATTTTTAAACCAAAATTCCGTTTTTCTGTGCACCTTTTTCCAAAACATGAGATTGAACATCAGCCAGTTGTTTTTTACTGAAAAATTTTGAAGGCTTTCAAATCCCAAAGACTGAAACTGAAAATTTTGTGCAACTTTTTGTGCAAGATTTCAAAGCCTGTGAAGAAAGACAGGATCAGTCAATACCAGAAAGCTTCAAGACAAAAATAGTTTAGAACACTAAAGTTCACAGAAACTAACTATATTAAATGGGAAGTGCGACTGTGTTGAAATTCAAATCCATTTGCTTAGATGGACATTTATTAAAAAATACAACTTTTAAATGTAAATGAAAAATTAATAAATATCTAGTAAGAGATGTTAAAACTTGTTCAATTGTTATTTTTTCATTCAAGATGATATGATGAATTATTGCAACTCAGATCATAAATTGGAGAAGATTTGTAAAGTTAGGCAATACATGTTGTTATACTTTGGTCACTGACAGTAACTGGTCAGTACTGAAGCAGAAGGTGAGGCCGTGTCACTGCTGTGGGCGTTGGGACAGTTGCTGTGCCCTGAACGTGACTGTCACCACCTTGTGCAAAAGGAGTGAATGTGGTGTCCCTGTGTGTGGCCTCTGGAGGTGTCTCCAGTCAGGCAGTAGAGCTGGAAAAGTTCTCTTATCCCCACAGCCTGTTTGCTCACAGCTGGCTCAGGCAACACCAGTTTTAAATACACCCAGTAAAAATAAAGAGTTTGGTCCTTTTGTTAATTTATCTGGCAGTTTTAGAATCACATTTACTGAAGTGTAATGTACATTTTCAACATCAGTAACAATAAATGTTCGATTTATTTACACAGTTAAAGATGATGACAAACAGCTTCTCAACATAGAGCCAATACCCTCAGAGCTGTTGCTGGACACATACAAGAGGAAGATTGCAGATGAAGGAAGGCTTTTCTTGGAAGAATTTCAGGTTTGCCCTTCGCTCAATATATACCACAGCTTTTTATTCAGGTGGTTGGAAGAATTCCATTCAGGAGCACGTTTGAAGTCTATGTACTAGTTAGAAATAAATAAATAGATAATCTAGAAAATTGAGTGAATTCTCATCTAAGGTCCAATAGTCCTCAGTTAATTTTGCCACCAATCTCTCCTCGTTGTAAGATGACAATCCTTTTTTTTCCCTGAAGGTGTTCTTCAGCAAAAGTATGGTGTACACAGTCTAAATACTTCTCATTCTAAAGCGCCTTTTAATACATGTTTTTAAACTTTGTCTTACTGCATAGCCATGGGGATATAAATAATATGTAATTGTGGAGATATATATTATCTATATTAAGGAGAAGTATTTTTTTAACTTTAGATACAAGAAATATATGAAGTGATATGGTATGAAGTAGAATGTTACCTTCCAGATTCAGTAATACCGAATTAATGCTATATACATTTGACTGTAGGTAAAAGTTATTTTAAATCTAGGCTTAACTAATAAAATAAATTCTGTATTTTACAGAGTATTCCTAGAGTTTTCAGTAAATTTACTATAAAGGAGGCCAAAAAGAGCCATAATCAGAACAAAAACCGTTACATTGATATTCTTCCATGTGAGTACTTGTGATAATTTTGACATGTTTTATAAATATTTGATTTCTCACTGCCTTGAGATAATATAATTATTTTGGTTTAAATGATTTAAACAGATGACCATAACCGTGTTGAGCTCTCAGAGATGCCAGGAGATCCAGGATCAGACTATATCAATGCAAGTTATATTGATGTGAGTGACCTTTACTTAAAAGAAGTCTCAAACACTATGGAAGAAATCTTGTAGCCTGTGCATTTAAAGCATCAACATCTTTGAGGATTTACGTTGGAGTTGTTCTCACCTTTGTAATGTATTTGTTATTATTGAACTGTTGCATATTGAATTTATTTTTAAAGTTGCAAATCTTTTAGATTGTTCATGATTTCTTTCTAAAAGTTGATAACAATGTACTTTTTACAGGGCTTCAAAGAACCAAGAAAATACATTGCTGCACAAGGTAATTTATAACCCTAAAAGAATATGCTTTCTGTATTCACCCATTTTTGGTAGAGTATTGAAATCCTATTAGTAAGCTTAAAGGAAAAATGAAAATCTGACATTTTGAAGTTTAATATGACAAAGTTGTCAATGTGTTTTTGCTTAGGGAATTTTGTGAAGATTAAGACATTGTACTTCAAAGGCAGGTTTTTCATGTTGTATAATTTTACACCAAAAGTTTTCAGATTTCATAGCTATGCACTAAAAATACAGATGAGAGTTTTAAAATGTTGTAGCCTAATCACAGCAGCCATAATGAAATCAAGTGTGTGGCTGTTATTTGCGTGACCTCTGGTTAGCTCTTCAGACTGCATGGCTAAGCATGTCAAGCAGGCAGGTGTTTTTTCATGCGGCTGTGCTCTGAAAAAGCCCCTTAAATTATCTCCTCCTAGGCCCCAAGGATGAAACCACAGATGATTTCTGGAGAATGATCTGGGAACAGAAGGCAACAATTATTGTCATGGTGACTCGCTGTGAGGAAGGAAAGAGGGTGAGAAATGTCCATCCTTCCCTCCTTCTATCTTTCCATCCTTCTTTTTTTCTGAGAACAGAGTGGATTTCTGTGCTGAATTACACATTCTTCGTAGTACTTTTTTTTCATTCTTTGCTGTTCTCTCATTGTGGCAGAACCTGTGTTTAAAAGCATGCCAAAACAGTGTTGCCTTATGAATTACAAGTCTTATAAGAAAATATCACTTTAGACACAGCTGTAAGTAGCAGAGGGTGAGCTTCCAAAATACAGCTAATTAATCCAGAAAAGGGCTCAAGGTAGAACTCTAGCTCCTCATAGACCTGTCAGAAAAGATATGGTTTCTGTTTTTCTTCTGTCTATTCTGATACCCTGGCAGAGTCCTCAGTAGATCCTGAAAGAATATTTTTCCTCTGTTGCCTTTATTTAAGTGGAAGGTTGAGTGCTTTTGGCCTGCTTTTGTTCCTTATTTCAGGTACAGCAGGAAGAAAGAGAACTACTGTTTTAGCTGCATTTAAAGATGTTGTCAGCCTGCAGATTTACAGCACACCCAAGCTGATGTTATAGGCAGGCAGGAGCAGCAGCCCTCATTGAAGCCTGAAAAAGAGGCCATGGAAGTAGCTGCAAACATTTCCACAGCCATCAGGCAACAGCAGCAGTCACTGTTCATTGTTTCAACTAGTGTACAAGATGTTTTTTTTGACCCCCCACTTTACATCTGAAGCTAAATTCCATGGCCATAAATTTCAGGTCAGAGATCTGAGTTGTTGGGTATTTGGAACTGGGAAGTTGGAGAAGCTATACTGAGTTGCCGTCTATCTTAAATTAGGCTTTCTTCTGGCTCTCAGCTCTACCACTTCACTGTTCTGCCGCTCACTTAACTTCATCTCTTCATAGAACAAATGTGCCCAGTACTGGCCCTCAATGGGGAATGGAACTGCAACGTATGGGGACATCATTGTGAAGATCAGTGAAAGTAAAACGTGTCCAGACTATGTTATCCAGAAACTGCACATCACAAATGTAAGTTGACTCAAAAGTGTAAGACTGACTGGAACTGGAGTGTCTATCTGGAGTCTGTATTTTAAGAGAGCATCAACGGAAGACACTCTGCTGTCTTTCCTAAGTGTCATATAGCTTAAGGGAAAACTTAGCTGTAGGTGCAATTTCTTGCAAAAAATATGAGTTAGATATATATTTCCCAACTTCAAAAGGTATTTTCCTCCTCTGGAATCTACATTTAAGATTAAACTATTAATATGCTGCTAATTGGTAAAAAATTAATATATACATTGTGGTTTCTTTATATATTTCGTTTGTTCTTTAACACAAAAAATTTTCTCATTTGTGTGTATCTCAGCATAACCCTTTGCAACTAAAATCCGTGTGACTCGTAGATAACCGTTATCTACCCTTCTGATAGTTGTACAGTAGAACAGCTACAAATGCTGGTAATCTCAAGTGCATTGATAAATCTCCATTTATATACGTTTAGGGTCATCAAGGCTGGTTAATTACTCTCTTTCACACATCTGAAGTCATGTTGGTTGCCCTGTGTGTAACTGAAAACAAAATTTGCCATCAAAAGCTAAATGCTCACCTCAGGCCCTTCACAAAAATATTTCAATGAGGATAAATGGAGCTTAGGTCATAGCTAAAAAGCATTCAGACTCAAAGTGTAAATCTGCTGACAGATCTTCAGCAAAGCAACAGAATTCACCCATCTTGATCCATGATTACAGCTGGAAATTCCTATTCTGCTGTCTTGTATTGCATTAAAATTTATTCAGGAAGTGGTCTGATTAAAAGAAAGTTGTAACTTTGCGTGGTCAGTGAGCAGATCAGGCTGTTAAGAATTAACTATTTACAAAGACATTGCTCTGTTACTTGAAGAATCTGACATTAGACATGAGAGATTGCAGCAGGTTGAGGGCTGATATTTTTAGAGCTGTCTGCTTTTTGTCCAGCTGACATCACATCAACAAAAATAAAATGGATACTGGTTGTGGAATTTAAGAGTGGTTTCTGGCAAGAAAGTGGAGACTTCTGCAGTTCTGGTAGAATAGTGATGCATAATTACTGATGCAATGGCAAATAACTGTATGAATAACTGCCACAACTGGATAATCCAACCAGTGATTAAGAATTGATGAGTAAGAATTTTGAGGTTAATTACTGGGAAAATGCCTGTAAAGCCATATTAAATCTTGCCCAGTAAAAGAATGTCATTGAGGGGTTTTTCTCATTTGGTTTTAAATAATGGTTGTCAAAACTTAGGTCCTCCCTTTTATAGCAGCAACATACCGAAGTTGACTCAAGCCTTCACATGCTTTGAGCTTTAATCTAGTCACTTCTACTTAAGTATACATATATATACATATACTGATGTACATATAGATTGATATGTACTAAAAACCACACGTCACTTTTTCTAGGGAAGAGAAAGGACAGCTGGAAGAGATGTCACTCATATCCAGTTCACAAGCTGGCCAGACCATGGAGTCCCTGAGGATCCGCATCTTCTTCTCAAACTCCGACGCAGAGTTAATGCTCTCAGCAACTTTTTCAGTGGTCCAATCGTGGTTCATTGCAGGTAAATATATATTATTCTTTTAAAGATTTGGCAATGTTAAATGACTGAAATGAAGCTATTCAGAAAAGGGAGTTGACAAAAGTATTTGTCTGATCCCAGATTTTGTGACTTGAACACTGGAAAATGAGGCAGCCAAAGATACACAAGGCCTGTTTTCTAAAGGATATGAAGGAAATTCGGGCTGATAAAACCTGAGGATACACAGACTTTTGGAAAACAGCCAGATCAATGTTTGGCTGCGCTGGCTATAAGCACCATATTTGGCCACGTTGGCCTTGCTTTCACTTAAAGATACTAGAAATGCAAACTTATCATTGTCTGTGCTGCCAATAAATTTACATCAAGAAGTGTTTTCAGTTACTTTGAATCCTTTTGTTATACTTTTTCAGTTTCACTCCCCCATGACTGCTCCCCTCAGTGGGAGATGCCATTCCCTGTCGGTAACCAAATCCCTTTGTGCTTCGCAGTGCCGGTGTTGGGCGCACTGGGACGTACATAGGGATTGATGCCATGTTGGAGGGGCTGGACACAGAAGGCAGAGTGGATGTTTATGGCTACATTGTGAAGCTGCGTCGGCAGCGATGCCTCATGGTCCAAGTAGAGGTATGTCCCTGAACTGCTGCCACTTACAGCTTCACTAGGGCTTTGGCAGTATTTCTCACAAGTGCACTGCTCAGTTCAGCTGAAGCTGTTCATAGAAAATACAGCTCTGAAAAGTATCAAGAGGGAGAAAAACTTCCAGCATAATTTTTCAGTTTTAGAAACTTCAACTTTTTAAGTTTAGACTTTGGAAGAGGAAGCCAAGAACAGCTTTCTGGCATACAGTTCACAAATGCAAAATTGAGCTTGTAGAGTTGAAATTGATTTTAAAAATTCGAAAATGCATCTGCCTAAGGGCAATTTTCATTTGAGTTGAGTACAACAAAAGTTATGGACTGATGCAATGCATGTTTTTTCTAACTTATTTCAGCATTTTACAGTTTTAACCCTGTCTTTAAGACCTGTTTAATTTTAATGCTTAATATTATTAACACTAATGATAATATTATGGGAGTAATATCTTCTTAAAAGGGTTTTAAAAAGTGATACTTTTTTTTTTTACTCTTTAATAACTTCATGTTTAAACTCTTGAAATGGGAAACACCAGTCACAGTACATCCTTATTCATCAAGCACTGGTGGAATACAATCAGTATGGAGAAACAGAGGTCAGTCTCTCAGAACTGCATTCCTGCCTTAATGGTCTGAAAAGAAAAGACCACCCAAGTGAGCCTTCTCCACTGGAAGCAGAGTTCCAGGTAAATAAGCTTTGCATTTCAGTTGCCCTTACTTCCCACTTGTATTAGAAAATGCCTTGCACAATAGTCATGAGATAGAGATACCAGAGGTAATAGATCATTTAGGTGCTATTTTATTTCTCTGGCACAGAAAGTTTCTTTACCTTCATGAAAAACATCTGTATCTGAATGAAGTTTTATTTCTGCTTTGGTGTTAATACTTTTAAGAAAGATGGAGCTCACAGAATGATTACTTGTGTCTGCGTGCATGATTTCCTGTGCCGTTGTGCATGGGTAGCAGGCATTTTTAAAGTGTAGTTCAATGTGACCAAAATTTAAAGAACTGAAGTAAGGAGTGAGGCACTGCAGATGAAGACTGGGTGTGAGTGTCCTGAGGAGATGATCTCAGGAACCATTTTAATCAAGCATAATACCAAACATCCTCTTTCTTCAGAGATTGCCTTCCTATAAGGGGTGGCGGACACAGAACGCTGGGAATCGGGAGGAAAATAAAAGCAAAAACAGGAACGCCAACATAATTCCTTGTAAGTATTTTCCATTGCCTTATGTTATCCCACCTTGCCTTATTTAATCTGGTATCTTCTATTAAAAATTTTTGAAAAAATGAGCAAATCACCTTATAGAGTAGTATTTGATTAGTGTTCTTAACACTGTAAAATTAGAAACTTCTCATAGTGATTAAAAAAGAAGAGATGAGTTTTTACCAATATGAATTATTGGGAGTGTTTATTTCAAACAAGGTGGCCTTGGTTCTGCAGTGTGCTGGGACAGGACTGGCCTTTTGTATTCCCCCCCCCACACAAATGCCATACCCAGGGGGCCGTGTGCTGTGACGGTGACACTTTGTCTCACACAGATGACTTTAACCGAGTGCCCATCAGGCACGAAGATGATTGCAGTAAGGAGGGTGAGCATGACTCAGATGAGTCCTCAGATGAGGACAGCGACTGTGAGGAATCCAGCAGATACATCAATGCTTCCTTCATAACTGTATGTATTTAGAGGATCCACTATGGGCATTTCACAAGCTTTCAGCTAAAACTCTTATTCTCTTGTCGGCATTATAATAGAAAAGAATTTAGTTGAATAAAGGAGAAGGATCTTATGGTTGATTGGCAAATCCATCTATGTTTAAAACCATTAGCCTTCAGACTGGCCTCGTGATAACATGTATTTCTGTTAGTGGGTATCTGTCTACAGGTTGAACCAGATTAATATTGTCTCTGTTAGTGAAATGTGAGTATAGTTATTCATGTGGACCAAACTCTACCAGTGTTGGAGCCAAGAGTCATTATATATCCAAAGAAGAAGAACAGTTATTGGTCACAAATGAACTGTTTTTAATGGAATTACTAACCAAGTTCCATTTATCTGAATCCTTTGAAATGCTGCAGTTAGGATACCCATTCAGGGTAAAGGTATTGTTATTTTTAGGAAGCTTAGTGTGAATTTGAGTGGTGCACCAACTTTGTGTGGTATAAACACAGTTTCTTAGTGGTAAAATTAAATGGCTGTGTAGAACTGAATGTTTTACCCCTTAAAAATATGCTTTGCAAAAAATGGCAGGGTGAGGTCTCACCCACTGTAGCATCAATATACCTTGTTGTAAATCTGAAGTGATATTCTTGTAAGGAGGATTGAGTTTAATGTCATTTGGGTAGTAGAATTCCTGTAAGACCATTGCCTACTGTGATGGGGCCGTTTTCCCTATAAAAAAATGGGTTAATTAATTTATTTCTTATGGGGTACTTCTTAAATTATGGGGTATTTCTTAAATGACAATTAGTTTTATTGTTTGACAATCACATTTCAAATGAATTGAAAAGAAAGAAATATTTCTTTTATAGGGTTACTGGGGTCCAAAAGCCATGATTGCAACACAGGGACCACTGCAGGAAACTATCTCTGACTTCTGGCAGATGGTGTTCCAAAGAAAAGTCAAAGTCATTGTTATGCTGACAGAGCTGAAGGAAGGAGATCAGGTGGGGGCATTGTCTGCACACTGACATATTGAGTATCCTCTACCTGCAAACAAAACACTGCACTGCACTCTCTCATTCCCTCACTCCACTTAAGTATTTTCCATAGCATGAGGAATTTGCATTTCCAATATATTTTGCTCTATCATTTACCTACTTAATTTATAACGAATTTTTGAGGGAAAAGTGTATGATGTCATATCTGAAAGTACAGTGGAACTCCTCCTACTTTAAAGTCAGTAAAATCTGTAAGTGCATGTGGAAGGCAAAATCAAAGGAGATTTGAATGGTACTGACTGACTTGTACTTCTGTCCATTTTAGGAACTCTGTGCACAGTACTGGGGAGAAGAAAAGCAAACATATGATGGCTTAGAAGTTCAAATGGCAGATGTCAACTCTGGTCCCAGCTATACCATACGTGCATTTGATGTTACACATCTGAAGGTAAAAGTTTCTTTGCAAATTTCAAAAGGAGGTTTTCAAGGAGTTTTTAAATTTAAAAACAAATTTATAAACTTAGCTTCAAAAAAAGAGAAGAGACAGTTCCTACTGCAGTTACCTTCTGCTCTAAGAAATGAAAATATTTTTCTCTTCCAGATCAGCAGTCAATCATGAGAAATGCTATAAATTATCTCAAGTTTTCTATTTAGTGAGTTGCTGAGATGGTGGGAGGGGAGTCTTAGGAGATCAGCTGTCTTTTGTACTTTGTTCAAAGCTTGGATGTCTACCTACCTCATATTCATGAGGCAGAACTATCATCCTGTAGTTCCTCAGGAATATAATTCTTCCTTTGTAAATCAGCAGCAATAGAGTTACTATGTGAATCCATATTTTATCCTGAGCATTAACCACATCTCCACTGCTGTTTTCCAGACAAAAGAAACTCAGAAGGTGTATCAGTATCAGTACTGTAAGTGGAGTGGCTCTGATGTTCCAGAAACCCCCAAAGATTTAGTCAGCATGATTGTCAGCATTAAACAAAAGCTTCCAGCCAGACCAGTCACTGAGGACAACAGGAGAACCCGCAGTGTCCCACTCCTTGTCCACTGCTGGTGGGTCTGAATTCAGCACACACATTCACCTAGCCCTAAGTTCTGGGTATACATAGCAACCATAATTTTGGAATGCCTATCTTTTCTCACGAGCCTTTCCATGTGTCTGTAGACTCAACTCCCCCTAGAAGATTCCTTGAACTGCTCAGGCTTGACCTTTCGAACTGTAGTGATGAAAAGCAAGCACACTTCTCTTGGGCAAGTGTTGGCACAGAGCAGGTGTAATGAGCAGCTGCTCTAGGCTGGTGCACCTCTTTTGTGGGGAAATGCTAGGTCAGAATGCACTTTCAGGATACACTGGTGAACATCCAGTAGAGTTTTTAGGATCGTCTCTTGCTCTAGTATAAAAGTTCACTTTTCTAGGAGTATTTTGAGGAATAGCCTGGCATGCCACCTAAAGCAGAAGATAATCCTGCTAACAATAGTTGAGACTGCAAGTCTGACATTTTGAACTTCTCTCTTCCCCTTAAGTGGTATTTGAGATCCAGGTAGTCTCTACATAAACTATGTCCTGTGTGAGTTGTACACATATACTTAATTGTGACAATTTCAGTCCAGTAAAAATGCTTTGAAAATGTAAATCATTATAGAGGTTTTAAAATGTATCTAACATTTAGTCAGAAGACTTCTGATTTTGCATTGTAAATTTACATGTACATTTTACATCATCTTCTAGTGATGGATCACAGCAGACTGGTGTATTTTGTGCTTTAATGATCCTCTTGGAAAGTGCAGAAATAGAAGAAGTAATAGATGTTTTCCAAGTAGTAAAATCTCTTCGTCGCACCAGGCTGGGAATGGTCTCCACCTTTGTAAGTAAATCTTATGAATTACCAGAAAAAAAGATGAGATTACTTATCATGGTCACTAATATCCTCATAACCTTGGGCATAATTTCTGTACAGGGAGCACTGATTCTAATCAGAACATTCTCACTCACCACCATTTGGGCATTGGCCCTTGCTGATAGGGGTGAAGGAGTCTGAGATGTCCAGAGCTGCAATTCTGTACCACCTTTGGGAAAGGGTGCATAGTATAAAATTACAAATTGCATAAATTGCTGTTCCTGCAGTTGGTTCATGATGTATGTGCAGCGTCCCTTATGCAGTTGGGAGATGAGCTCCATTTGCAGGCTGGCAACCACTGAGTGTTTTGTTTCCATCACTCCAGAGGAACTGTCTCTGCGGCACATTCACGTGAAGTCAGAATAAACCATAAGAGCAACACCCTCTATGCCAAAAACTGTGGAAGCTGCTTCATGTGCAGTCTTGCTTGCCCAACTACATGCTACGGTGACGCTGTTGGGTTGCCCTCAAAAGCAAACACAGCGTCCTTCCTGCAAACCGGAAAAGAGCAGGGCTGCTGCCGTTGTTAGGGCTGCGCTGGCCTCTCACTGAGAAGCCACACCCAACCTGCTTGTGGTATTGACACGTTCCTGGAAACAAAGGAGCAGGACAGGTCTTCTGTGTGGGTTCCAGAACAGTTTTATTTCCAGAGGATCCAGGGACAAAAGACCAGGAACAGTAGGGGTACAGGGTTTTTATATGGGGCTGGAGAGAGCCTTAGGGCCAATGATCTGAGGGCACAGGGGCAGTACAAAGGCGGGACTAGGGAAAGGGAACCAATAGGGATACCACAAGGGAAGCACTGAGGAAAGGGACCAATGGGGGCGGCGAACAAGAGAGAACTTTCTAGACATTATACATACTAAGATGGGGGAATACATATTCATGAACATTTACATAAAACTGGGTGGGAGGCCAACAGGCCAACCAGAATCCAAAAGTCAAAATAGCAACGTGATGGTTTGTGGGAATTCACCCTAAGCACGGGGGAGATACAAGATCTTGGTACTGGCTCACCAGGAATTCAAGGCTGCTCTTGGGCCTTGTGGCCCATCCATTCTGGCAACGGCCGTGACCACTGCAACACTATGTGGTTAATTCTGGGGCTCTGAGCATTCCATTCTCACTAACTTCTTCTCTTTATATTTAAGGAACATTACCAGTTTCTCTATGACACCATTGCCAGTACCTACCCTGCCCAGAATGGACAAATAAAGAAGAACAGCCAGCAGGAAGATAAAGTTGAATTTTGCAGTGAAGTAGGAAAATCAGATCAGGAAACTGATTTGATCACAACTGATCATGCCACACCACTGCCAGAGGAAAAGGAGACACGTGAAATACGTGATGATTCTAAGGCTGCAGATAGCACTAGGGGAGCAGAAAGCTCAACAAATGGCTCCACAACTCCAGTTCTATCTTTAGAGCTAGACTAAAAAAA
>VYZQ01046494.1:0-12871 GCA_013400655.1 Mystacornis crossleyi | reverse complement strand
ATTTCTTCCTCTTCCCACCTTTTTTTTTTTTTTTGAAAATGTTTAGTTATTTCAGTTTTTGACAGGTACAAATTTAAAGGAATACTTGAAACTTGTGGAGAGTGACAAAGAACTGTGGCAGTATAATTTTTGTGTAGATTTTCATTTAATAATTTTTCAGAAACCTTTTCACTATTTTTATACTTTTCCTTTTAAAAGTATGTACAATGTAATAATACTCTGAGCAGTGCGAAGGGAAGTTTTTTATTTTTGTAACGAGGGAAAAAGCAACTCAGAACAAGATTATTGTGTTGCAAGAACAGGTCTGTCCTCAAAACTACTACCAAGTAAGTGAACCTATTGGTTAAGCATCTATTCATCTATTCAGGAGTAATGAGAGCATTAATAATACTCTCAAGACTTGGGCGAACAGTTGTAAGAGCTTACCATTTACATCATGTGGAAATTCCAAAGAATTCAAGCTTACAAAGGGTATGTAAATCCTTCCGTATCAATGTGGAATAGAAATTTTTGCATTTTTCTGACTGTCCTCAAGGTGTCCTTATTGCTCCACATATATGAATCTGGTATTCCAGCGTTAGACTCCTATAGGAGTTTGGAGAGTGGTACTTGAATCATTGCAAGAGTTTTGATGGAAAACACATCCTGTTTACTCTTAGAGACTAAAGTACTGAGTGCTTGCACATTTCTTATGCTTACTTTTATTTAAAGGACTACTTCCATAATGCATCCAACCTCTTTTCAGAATTGGAAAATACTTTGATAATTTTTCTCAAAACTTGTAGATTTTAATTGGTACAGGATTGTTTTTTTCATAATAATTTTTTGTATGTTACAATTATGATATTTTTACTATTTCTTGCTGGATTTTCGCCTACTGTTTTTAGAACAAATAAAAAAGATAATTGATAGTTGACAAGGTGAAAGTGATTTTGTTCACTAGTACTCCGCAAACCGATCATTTATTTCTAAATGTGTAAAATCTTGCGCTGTCCCATACATGGATAAAATTTACAAATGTCAGTAGGAAAATACATTATTTAATTGTTATAAAACTGTGTGTGTACCCAGGTAAGTGTCATGACTCAGAACACAGTAGAGAGGCTTCATTTTACTTTGCTTGAAGCCATCAAAGAAACAGTCACACAACAGATTCAGTGCTCCAAGTTTATCACTGCTTATTCCTAATTTCTCATTATAAAACATAATTGAAAATACTTAGAGAGCTGTCTAAACAACATGTACAGTCACACTTGGTTAAAGCCCTAATTTAATTGTGCTGTTAGCCTAGATCAAATATTTCATTCACAATTACCAGCTGAGACAAGGGCTTGCTGGCAGTCTTGCTTCAGAAAGTGGCAGCAAGCAGACACAGAGCAGGGGCATTCCCCTTGGCTGTCAGCTGAACTCCCTTTTCAGCAAGGACTTGTGTTAGGTGATAAACTAACAAAGCTGAAGGGGGTCATTTGTGGAGGGAAAACTCTAGGGACTACATGGGAAGATAATCTAAAAGATATTGTAGGCCCAAAATCTGTTGGCTAGTTTTAAAGGAACTGAAAAGAAAATTGCAAATTTAGCATACCTTGAAGATTAAAAGTATAAAGAGCCTTGGATGCAGATTAGTCCACTGGTGTTCATTGCATTAATTGTCAGAGAACAGTTAATTTATTTTCCTTCTTTTAAGATTTGCCAACTATAAAGCCTCTCTAGCTAGTTCAGGTAGTAAAATAAAGAGGTGAGTGCTGCTGTCTAATCTAAGGCTGTGGAGACAGAGACTAGTCACACTTTTAATAACTGAAAGTGTTTCCCAAATCAAAAATTACACCGAACTTTTCTTGTTTTAAATCTGAGGGCACTCAGATACTTCAATTCCTTGAAAAAGCATTCCTATGGTTTTTAAGCTCCTGCAGCACATAGACTTTAAAAACCTTGGGTGATTTTGATTTGTTTAATTATTTTCTAGAATGATTTCAATGTTTTGCTGATATTTTTTAAAGAGAAGAATGCCAAGTTAACTCTTGATTTGTGCATGCACTTTGAAAGAGACATCCTTAACTGTGTTAAATTTTCCTTCATGCTCATCTTCATTATTAGAGAAATGGAGCTTTACACTGAAACTGCCCTCATGTGCCTAGTGTGAATGACTTTTGCAGTAAAGTTCCTTACAGCCACAAGGAGGTAAACTAAGCTCTTGGCTTTTAATTATTTTCAAATTAAAGAACATATTGTAGAATTAAACCTCATTAAATCCCAGTATGATGATTGAAGGAGCCTGTCTTAACACAGTTTAGAAGTTCTGGTTGCTTCCAGCAACTCTCCAAGTGTGTGCCAGGGATGCTTTTTGCCTTCTCTTTTGTACACTTCTTTCCAAACATCCGTGAGGGGGTGACACAGAGCTTTTAGAAGGTGGTCCTTATGCTGGATGCTCCAGTCACTTGCCTTATTCACTTGTAGGACCAATTTCAGGTTCCCCAGGAACACGGTGAAACATTTTACAGGTGAGACATGAAGCCCAAGCTAGTAAGCTTTGCTAGGAACTGCTTTGGCTCTGTCAGGGCAAGAACAATAGTGTAGCACACTGGAGACTTGGCATAGCCTGAAAGTTGAGAAACAGTCTCAAAGTAAGATGAAAAATGTTTATCTCATCAAGTACAGCTGAATCACAGAAAACCTGCTCACCACTGCCTCAAGCTGAGCGAGCCACTCTTGGAGCATGGTTTAGAACCTGAAGTCCAGGATAAAAACAACTAAGCAACAGATGAGCTGAGAGAGGACTTTGAGCAACAAATGAAGGTAATCAAGTGTTTATGTGACCAGAGCGACTGGATTTCTCCCACAGTATTCTGGGTAGATGCTGACATAAAGGTGAGTATGTAAAAATTACAGTGCTGTGTTAGTGGAATCTGGTGTGGGAAGATGGGGGAGAGGAAAAACCCCAGAGTCTACCCAAGATTCTGCTCAGTCAGGTAACTGCAGCGAGGAGTGGACTGTGCGTGTTTGCTTTTGTTTAGTTTTTCCTGTTTCTCGTGCTCTGTAATGAACAAGGCAGTTATATGAAAACCTTTTCAGAGGCTGTACATTATGATGCAACATCCAACAGGGCCAGCACACAGCACAGAGCTGGCAGTCAGGGTTCCAGGAGATGGCAGAAGCCCTACTGCTCTCCCACACCCCAGCTCCCACTACTGGATTTCTGCTCCTGCAGGGTATGTTTGTGCCTGCTCCTTTCCCACCCACGCGTGCAGCCAGTGTCCATGAACTCACCCTCTCCACTTGGAGCAGCAGGTGCTGCCAGAGCACGCGCTCCAGTGGCACCGAGCTCACTCCCACTGGGAAGGGGAGGGCATTCTGCCCCTTGCTCTGAACGGACAGGCTGGGGGAAGCTGGTGGCCACATGCAGGAGCCAAGGGACAGCCCTGGAGGGTGCCCACCTGTCCCACCCTTCTGCTCCCTGTTACCCTGAGGACACCTCCTGTGCGGGAGGGCTGCTGGGGGAGTGAGGCAGGCAGTCAGTTCTGGGCTTTGCTGCAAACCAGGAAAGCTGGGTGAAATCTGCTATGAGAGGCACAAACTGCGCTGGGTAGTGGGTCTGAGCCGCAGGAAGTACTGGAGCTAAGAGTTACAAAGGGAAGAAAAATACTACCATCATGAGCTGTTTGTTTGTGTGAGATAGCAAAGAAAGGAAAATGAGCAGTGGCTCCAGACAGGTGTTTCATTAAGCAAGAAGTTGTATGCTTTATTTAACATTCTTCAGAAAAACTCCCCAGTAGCAATGCTTATCTCTTTGACAAGGCATCTTGCTTTTATAAAGGCCCAGGGTTTTTTTGACATGGTACATTTTACAGATTTCCTCTAAAAGAATATCAGAAATTCCCTGATGGCTCTACACAGCTGTACCACAGCTGTTTTTCCATACATAAAGCAACCGTTTGCCAAGGACCAGCATGCTGGTTTTAGACTAGGGAGAACTACAGCCGAAGAAAAGGAAGTTTCAGTTACAGAATACAGACCATTTTCACATACATCAGCTCTGCTTCAGAAAAAACTCAAGTCTTCTGATAAATATCATCCAATTATTTGACAGGTACAGCAACAGAGAAAAGTTGTATACAAAAGCTTTCTAAGTCAATCTGTCTTTTCCATGCAAAGGAAAGAAAAGGTACAAAGTACCATGCAAATTGATGCTCAAAGATCTTTCTAGTAATAAAAAATTATTTAGGAAGGATACTTAGTAGTAGTTATAGTAAAATATTAGTCTCATTATTTTAGCTTTAAACAGTTATGTCCTCAGACTCAGGATTGCCAGCATCAGCAATGCATAATATTACAAAACTTTTAAAAATTAAGGTGATAAACGTTTTTCAGGGGAATAGGTACAGATCTATTTACAGTTGGGGTGTCTCTTCAATCCCACATCTGTGCAGTGCCACGGCTGGCAGTGCTAGTGTAGTCATAAGTGTGACTGTGTGAGACACAGAGGGAAAAATAAAAGGAAGTTTATTTTGGATCAGTTTCCGCACTCAGATTCAAATTTTTGCATTTGGAGATGAACCCTCCTGATAGCCTGACCTTGCTTGGCAGTCAGCTGGGAGTCGGAGCTCGCACATGTCCGTGCTCCACAGAGTCCTTGGGGAGGCCCTCGTGTATTTTCAGAGCTTCCCGGCAGGCTGTGCTGAAACTCTTCAAACGCCTTTTGCTCACTTCCGAGCCTCCTGCAGTGCATCCAGCTTGCTCTATTTCGGTAACATGGAGCCATTTGAGGTAACGAAGATGGCATTTGTTTATGCAGCACTGCAGAGGTTGTGTCTCCCCAGAACCAAGCTCCAGTTCAGACGCAGAGCGTGTGCGTGCGTGCTTGTGCGCATGCATCGCTCATTGCCTCAAGTGTGAGATTCCATTCCCAGCCAGAAATCCATGAGCTGCTGATTTGGCAGCTCTTGACTTAAAGAAAGGAAAAGAGGAGAAACAGGGATGACATGGTGGGCCTGTACTAACTTCTTTTGTGGGGCAGTGCAGCTGGTGGCCTTTATAATAGTGGTTTTCAGAGATGAATTTCAAAAAATCAATTACAGGTGAGGTGCAGGAGACTGCATGGCTACAGAGTGTTGGTGTTGTCACAGACTAAATCAGCACTGGCAACAGAGGCTACCAAATACGTATTTGTCAGCTCTCCCGATGTTGCAATAGAAGTCAGTGTACATGTTCTTCAACTGCAGAGGAAAATGGTAAAAAAAAGACAGTAGAAAGTTACCACTGGAAGATGGTGTTCAAATGTTCAAAAATTCAAAATGTTAATTTTGAATTTTTTTTCTTGAAGAAAAGACTAATGAATAATTTTAATCCTTTTTAGTAATGTTAAGATGTCATTTGGAGAATAACAATATCTTGTTCTATGTTTAGTACTGTAGTTCCTTTTACTCCTGCTACTTTCTGAAATAATTAAATATATTGTTTTTAATATATCATTATGTCATTGAAACCACTTCAAGACTAAAACAGTTCAGTATCGTTAAGTGTTTCTTTTTTCTAGACTGCTTTCTTAATATAATTTTTATTCAGCAATACAATGAAATTCTGACTTCATATATTGATTTAGCATAAATAAAATTCTCACAGAACAGGAATTCAATTTCTTAAATGGCATACATAAATTATTCTATAAAGAGTTATGTCTTCTTCCAAAGAGAGCAAGGCATTTCCACTATCAAATAACACCTTGCTCTGCTCCAGTCACAGTGGAAAGATTCACAGGACAGACAAGGCACACAGCCCCCTCGCAGAAAGCTCTGCTCTCATCTTTACAGTCCAATTTGTTGAAGTCTCTGACTCTTCCTTCTGTAGCTTTTGCTTCAGTTACTGAATTGTGATCTCTTTCTAGCTGAACAATTTTATCAGCTTCCTAGGTTTTCTTCTTATTTGGAAGCTCCAACATTTCATTGATTTGAAGAGCTCCCTGTTTTCCATAACAGCCTTCTGTTTCCATCTCCCAGCCCAGTCCTGTCCCCGTGCTCCTAGCCCCTTTCCCCACATCCAGGGTGCCAAGAAGTAGCGGGAGCTGTCTGCCCCGCCAGGGAAGCAGAGCCCAGCTCGAGGGCGAAGCAGGGGCGGGACAGCCCCTGCATGGACACAGTGTCACTGTGCTCCAGCAGCGTGAGCAGAGCAGGGCTGTGACAGTGACCAGCCTTAGCTGTGACGCAGTGCGCGATTGCATGGGCCCTGCTTTACTGCTTCGGAAGGGTGCTGACATTTTAGGTCTTGTAGGTGTAGACAACAGAAAAACTACTGATTCCTGTAAAATCAATGCCACGGGTACCAACTGAATATTTGGACTAAAACTCCAAATTTTATTGAGAAAAAGTATTAGTCTGGGATTACCTGTGCAGGTAGAGATGAGAAAAACAAGTCAGCTGAATTTACTGGCTTACAGGCATGATGCTTGTGGATATTTTCATTCAAGGCCTGTTTCCACCCAGAGCTACATCTGCATCTTTTGCATCTGAAGTGAATCCTCCTATCATCTGGTCAGCTGAGGTTTTATTTTGAAAGTTTATCTTAGCCAAGATAGGAGAGAAATAACTTCTTTGTGGCTATCTTGTTCTCTACATTTCCATCATGCAGGAACAGCTTTCTGATGGGGTTTTGTGAGAGCTACAGCTTCAGGCTTGCTAATTTTGAATTCCTAATTCAGTATTTCTAAAGTCATGAACTGTGCACTGCTGCACAGAAATGCATTAACAAGCACCTCATCTCATTTTCTGGTCTTTTGTTGAAGCACAAAGCTATTTAATGTGCTTTATAAATGCTGCTGTTTTCTGAGAGAGCTGTTTCTCTCTTTTTTGATTTTAACAAATGGGAGAGTTGGGATACGAGTTACTTCTCCTTTTTTCCTCACTTATGCCCAAACAGGGAGGAAAAGGTTCCTTGTCCCAAGAGATGTATGTACCCAGACCACATCACAACTCATGACAGGCTACACTACAAGCATGTGGTTAAGTCTAGGCTACAGTAATTTTTGGTCTTAATCTGTTTTGAGTTTTAAAGGCCTTGAAACCTAGGCTGCTGTTCTAGTCTAATGCAGAGTTGAGAGGCGCAACTATGAACTGAAAACGTGTGAAATCGTGGTCTCAGCCCTGTTCCATGGGAAAAGCCTGTTCTGCTGTCATTGCAATAGCTCGAAAAATTAAACTTCTTGTCACACCTGCAGCTGAGCACCATGAATGTAGATTGGTTTTGAGGATATCAGGACCCATTTATGAGGTTTTGTGTACTTGTAAATGTCATCTTTGGTGCCTACACTCCATAGCCTTCCTGTAGGCCCCTCCTCCTAGTGAGCAGCTTCCTTAAGCCGAAGCAGAACAGGTCTGAGGCCAGCAGTGGTGCCAGCTGCACGGCAGGATGCTCCTGGCAGGAAGCACTGTGGGAGAAGCAGTAAGGCAGCTTGAACTGAGGTGGCCCCACACTCACAAAGAAATGCTCAGGAGACATCAGATGAATGCTATTAGCAGCCATTTAAATCTCTTCTCTCTTTTCTCCTCCAGAGCGTTTGGATGGTGCAGGTGGCTATGGCCTTCCCTGTGTTTATGGATTTTTTGTTTTGCATTAGTTTTTTCCTGCATTGCATTTTTTTTAAATTGCATCTAGCACTCTATTTAAGCTTTTGCTAGTAGCTAAATATATAAATAAATCAGGAGTTTGTTTAGTTTAATTCCTGATGCTGTGAGTTTTTGCATCCAACTGTCATTATGAATCAGTTATTTCTTTGCTCAAAACCATCAAGTACAACAGCATCCAAGGTAAATACTTAAACAAATCAAGTTTGATCATTTAAGTAGTTAGAACTTCAGAAATCTAAGATAAATAGGAAGGAGAGAATATTTTCATAAGGTTTATTCAGGTTTCCTTGGCAAGACCTTGATCTACAGTAGACATCCCAGCCAGTACTTTCCCTTGCAACCTGACACTCTTGGCTGAGAGACATCACAAACACAACCGAGTGACCATGTGATGGTAACTGCTCTGAACAGCTACAACTGTGTGCTGATGGCTCCTCTGAAGTGGTTCACAAGCAGAGATCACATGTAAAGGGCTGTTAGAAGGTAGCCTGGGTAACCCAGCCCAGGAACGAGAGCAGGATATGCCTCCGTGGCAGGGCAGCAAGCTGTCTGCAAGAAATAAATGCAGGTGTCCAGCTATTCTGCTGGACTTCTCGACTGGAAAAAGGCACTCCAGATTTACAGAGGAAGACTTCTTTTTTTAGTCAATCATATAATTTTATAGCAGCATTTAAGGGAAAAATTGCAGCGTGCACTAATTATATCTATGGCAAATTAGTAAAATCATCTGATAGGAAGGAACACATTGTCTCCCTTTGCTCCCTCGTGTTGGTTTCCTACTTGCTGTGCTGTAAAACTGAAGCATAAATACTCTGTAAGGCTGCCCCTGATCCTCGAAAGATCAAAGCAGCCCGTTCGTAGAGGACTGAACTGCGCAGGGCCAGCAGTACATGTTACAATAAATATCTGAGCATCCATTGTTTATCAAGGACTAAGGAGAGCAGAAGGTTATCTTAAAGAAGAAAAGAGCAAATTTTCCTGCTGTGAATACTTTGAGGTAAAGGACAAGCCCAGTATGTCAGAGTTCAGCACTGGAAAGGAGAGCTCTGGAAACAGAGGTCTCTTTCTGTCCAAAGAGAGGATGCTGTGACAGTAAGTGTGTCATCCTAGTCCTCTGTTAAAGAGCATTTTAGATGACGTTAACCAGACTTTGGAGGGCAGCTGTTATGAAGCACAGCTCAAGAAACTGTGCTGCCTCAAGGCCTTGGAGCAGCCTTTTTACTTTTATGTCTTGGCTAATGAATAGGCTGCCCTTTGGCAACTGTTATATAAGTGAGAGCTTTTTAAGCCCAATGCATTTTACATTCTCTTGAAAAACAAAATTTTTGACCCAACAGGATAATGCGTAAGCAATTCCCTGAGTTATAGCCTTCTCTGCATTTTCCCAGTGTGCGTTTTTGCTCCATAAAGCACATTGTGAGCAGTTCCATGGACAAACTGCTTTTGCAATATTGCTTAGAAGTGTCCAGTGATGTCAATATGATCACAGCATTCTTCTGAGCCAGGACTCTGTCCTATATCAACTGAAATTAGTGGGATCATTTCCAATGATTCTGCTGTGCAGTAAGTTGGGATTTGAATAAGAGAAGCAAGTATGAATAGATTATATTCAACATACTTTTCTCCTCAGTACCAGAGAAACTGATACTCACAAATACTGCCTCTATGCAGAAAGTTTCCCTTCTGTAATAAGCTCCTTCTTCTCCCCAAAACTAAGGGGAAAACAGGTCATCCACATAAAAAAATGTGCATTTGGCGCACTACTTGCCTTGAAATAATTCAGTTCTTGGATTCTACTGCCCTGTAAGTGGAGAACAGCTCTGGGTACTCTTTTGGTTGACTCTAGTAACATTCATGTTCTGCTTCTTTACGGAGGAAAAAAAAAAGTAAAAATAGTAATCTGTTTTAAGTTTTACCTGGAGTCCACTATTGAATTGGTCCTTGGCCAATGGCAATCTAAGAATATGCTTTCCTGCTAACCTGGTTCAGCGATAAGATTCCTTGCCAGCAGTACAAGTGTGGAAAACTGTATGTGGTTAGCCCTGGTTACCTGGCAAACAGGCACACAATTTGAACAGCCAGTGGGAAATTCCTATTCACCTCCTTATACTGTTTCTCAGAGTCATACACTTGTTTCTTTTTCAGTGCTCTCTTCCTCTGCCTTAGTTGTTCCCTGGAATTATTTTTTGTGCCTGTAAAAGATCAAAGCAAGAGGCAACTAGAATTTGCTCGTAGAAGTGGCTTCTGTTACATCAGGATTGAGTCCAGTAGACTAAAAATTCACACATAATTTAAAAAATCCCAAGCCCCACCATCACAGATACAACTTCTGGTGCCTCATGGTTTATTTTTGGATAGAGCCAATTACATGAGCATAGTTGGAGGACACACAAGTACCTGTTACTGTGTCAAAAACAGGCAAGCGTAATTAAATGTGCTGTTCTGGTGGGCTTGAAACCTATTTGCAATCAAGCGAACCATTGAGCTTTTCAGCAGATTTGGCTTTCTCCCGTCGGGAGAGGTTGAGCACTGGGACAGCAGCCACATTTCACTGCTGCTCCTGACTGAGGCACATTGACAGAGACACGTGTGGGAGTTTACACAGGGTCCGCTTGCACCAAGCCTTGTCCTGGCCAGGATTAATCTCTCATTTTTATGAGCACTGAACTTCACTTAACATTCACCCCCAAATTAAAAAAATATCAAGAACATATTACTAAAGCAAATTTTTAACATAAATAAATATTTATTTAATCTTTGTTGCCATGGATGAGGAGAACATGGTGTTGGTGCCAAACCCTTCATGGCCTCCTGGATGTACCTGATGTTAACTCTTTGAGAGGAAAGGGGAAGCGATAAGTCACCCACTGATTTGAAGTTTCTTTTTGCTTCCCATCTAACTTGAGCAAACTGCCCAAATCTTGACTGTTATTAAGAATGTGAGTATGCGGTATGTGAAATGTGAGATGCAGGATCTGGCAGTGTCCTGCAGCGCAGTGCAGCACAGGAGCTCCCCAGCTAATGCCGAGCAGTGCGCTTGGAGCTCAGGAATCGGATGCAGCATAGCAGTGTTATTCCAGCAGTCTCATCAGAATTAATTAGCCTGGCTGAGAGCAGGACAGATTTTGCCTGGGCAGATTGCACAGACAGAGCAGCTATAGAGCCTGGTACCTGAGCCAGTTTATTTGGAGCAACGCGGAAGTGCTGTCAGTGCTGAGAAAATTGTACTGACTTAAATGGTGCCAGATCACACTGTTTATTAGATCAGTTGTATCAATGACATATGCAGAAGGCTGTATCTAAAACAGATTTGCTCCTATGCTTCTCCTTTTTGGTGCAGATTCAAGAGAAGGAAGAGTCTGAGTATTCTGCTTGAAAAGCCAATCTCTATGAATTCAGCAAAAGAGGTTAAGTTGTAGTAAAGCAGTTCCTTCTCCCATCTCATATGCACATACATTTATTAAGAATGGGAGTAGAAGTATGAACACATAGATATGTATTAAAGTATCAAAGTAGAGATCTCCAAGATTGATCCATACTTTCACTAATCTATAATAATTCAATTTTACTTATTAGAACCCTTTAAATGAATGTTTGGCAAGCAGTATGCCTGTATTTGATGCCTGAAGTCTACACAGCTAAGTAATGGTTAAGCAGATAAACTCACATTCATTAGCCTCCAGGAGAAAGGAATTTGGGAACCTAATCTGATGTTAAGACCTTTCCAGGTAACGTGAGCCTTTCATCTAATGGGGTTCTTGTGTGTATGAGCTGTTATTGCCAGACACAGTAACCCCAGCTGCGAGCAAGGACTGACCTGGAGAGTTATCTGCCCACCAGGGAACACTGGTGGAGGACTCAGCTCCTTCCTCTGCCCTTGCCTTCAGTGTAGTTCTGGGCAAGTCACTGGGAAATAAGACAAAGGCTATTTGGAAAGTGGGGAATATAATACTTTGAAATAGGGTTAAGTGTTGAGATAAAAAAAACATTGAAAGACTGTGAAGTTATCTTCAGTAACTGGGGAACAAAAAAGCGTTTTAGAAAAAACCCCACACTGTTATGTGGCTTATTTTTGTGAGAATCAAAGAGGAAACAGGACAAAAATGTGAGTACCAGAAAGCATTTTATATACACATAAATACCTATAACTGATGGGAACAGTACAGAGGCACTGCTCTGGTAGGCTAATCCCTGACTGTATCCTTCACACTGTACAGCTCTTGCTTGATCCTACAACAAAGTCTGTGTTTCACCGGTGAGACTTCTGTATAGCTATATATGACACACAGCTGCTGCTGCTGCTGCATTACTGAGTGCTCAGGGCCAGATGCTGCTGTAGTTTGGCAGAGTACAGAATAGGAATTAGGATGTTCAGAGCTATCCATTAAATTTACATGTCTGTTTCAATTCAGTTAATGGAATAAAAATCCAAGACTGAATATCTCAATTAGGAATCCCCGGAGAAATACAAGGTAAGATTTAGGTAGCTCAGAAAGGAGCAGATACTGTCTGCAGTTTTCTGTGCAAAAATGGGCTGTAAAAAGTCTGTGTTACCTAAAGGGGGAAAAAAAAAAAAAAAAAAAAAGAACAACCCAAACATTTTTATGAGAAGCAGCACTAATGGGGAGACATGTTAACAGGAGTGCTGATTCATATCATTAATGTGGGCAGGCAGTAACTGTGGAGAGTGAAAGATCTGTTGGAACATGCTTTTCTTGAGCACACACCTAAATTAAGAGGCTGTCAGAGACATGTGCTTCATAGTGTTGGCAACCCAGGTGTAACAAATTTCCAGGATGACTATTAGTGAGTACTAACAGCTAAAAAAGCATTTTTAATTTCTGGCTGAATGTGGAAGCTTAACTGGAAGAGGAAACAGCAAGCAGAAGTGAAGGTCAGTCAGGATACATATACACAGTAATAGCCATTAGCAGGGAACACATAAATTACATGATGGGGTTCAAATCAAGTGATTTGATTTAAGAAAAACAACCAGGAATGATCAGAGTGGAAAGACCATCTCACACTCTCCTAGTGCAGAACTTTTTGCTTTCTGTGTTAAGCATTTGTCTTTGACACTGGATCTTGGCTCCAGTTTGTTAGGGCAATACCTATATGTTCCTTTATTTGCTTTTCTTTTGATATGTTTAGAATAATTATAACTGCCCCAGGAAAAAAATGCACATGCTCTGTTACCACTTTTGTTTTCTGAGTGCTACATTTTTTTAAATTTATGGACTGAAGAGGTGCTTCCCTGT
>VYZQ01046493.1:68517-102146 GCA_013400655.1 Mystacornis crossleyi | reverse complement strand
AAAAAAAATGCTGAGGAAAGTCAGGAAATACAGCCATGAGTTTGTTTCCTATACGAATGTTCAATCTATAATTAATTTGAATGACTACAGAAATCACATTTTCTAGTAGTTTTCTAAAAAGTGTTCCAGAGTAGAAGATCACAGCTGGTAGCACTCAGCCCTTGAAAGATCAGCCAGTGATGGCTTTATGGAGAGGAAGGTGCCCTGCCAGGAGTAATCCCCTCATCTGCAAAGAAATCCTCCACAGATTTCAGTAGCCTCCTCTGCTCCCTGTGTCTCCTTCGCTGCCTTCACAGCTGGTAGGGCACAACGTGCTCAGCAACAGCCTCAGTGGTGATGCAGGACAAGAGTTGAGCAACACAAATATTTAACCTAACCTTGTCATAGCACAGGGAGAATTATAGAGACATTTGTCAGACTTCCTGCACTATTCTAATCTTTCTGAGAAACGTGAGAAGAGCATTTCAAACGTGAGAAGAGCAGCTGGTCTTAAAAATTTCACTTCAAGGAAGGCTAGGGTTAAGAGATTTGCCTGTTTATTTTATTGTGTGGAATTCCAGATGCATTCACCTGAGCTGCAGTTTAGTCATAAAACCATCATCTTTCTGTCACAGGTGATTCTCAGGAAAATTCTGTGAACCTGTTAACAGTGCTGGAACATGAATGTGAGGCCACAGATATTCATGTTTTACACAGCAGGGCCTGTGTCGGTGAAACCCCACTGACAGGAGTACAGAGACATAAAAGCAGGAGGCAAAAAAGGACAAGATCTCTCTGTGAACTCACCTGTGCCCACCACATCAGGCTCAGCAGCACAGCACTGCTTAACACCTGGCAGGCTGTGGCTCAGAGGTTTCCTGCAAGGGTTTCAGGCCAGCTCTGTCTCTGCTCTCTTCTCCAGAGCTTGAGACACAGCTTGGGCTGTGCTGCTGCTGCTGAGCATGGAGACTGATGCAAAAACATTGTGGGATTCTTCTCTTACCACAAAAAAAGGAGAAATCCATGGGAGAAGCATATTAGAAAACCAAGCAAACAAACAGCAATGTATGAAAAGAAGGCTGCTTTCTTCCTTTAGTAAAAAACCCCCAAATTCCTGGGAAACTGCATATTAAAAAAGCAAACAAACAAGGGGAAATATGCAGATGAAAAGTTTATCGTTGCAAGTCTTCAGACATTTAAGAACATCAGATTTAGGACTGCATCTGCAGCCTTCACTGAACTCTTCTTAAACCTAGATATTTATTATACAATTTACTTACGGTTATGTGTTCATTTTCAAAGGACAAATGCAGAGAAAAAGTTGACAGTGGTCACAAAACCAGGCAGTAGCTTAATTGTCCTAATAATCAAACCAATACCATGGGAACTGCTCTGATGCACTCAGGTAGATGCTTTAACAAAATCACCAATAGGTTGCTTGTATTGATCTACATTTTTAAATTATAATTTTTGGATGCTCCATGTGTTTGTGTGCTGGGAATCTCCTCCTGAAGTTTCAAACTCTTTTTATCACTTGCTCAGCATTTCTCATAGTAGAAATGGAAGCAATGAGGTTTGCCCATGAACTAGAGAATTGCAACTAAAAATACACTAAAAGAAAGAAAAGTCATCAGGGATAGAAATTGGACTTTATTGATAAAAAAGGTGTCAAAACATCAGAAAAGAAAAGAAAAATCACTTTAGTTTTAGTTAAAAAATACAATTGGCAAGTAAAAGCAGTGAGTGAAAACAATTTAAAAATAAGATAATATGACAAATGCAAAGGTTGGGAATATGTTTTCGGATTTCTCTCTAATTAGGTGGTTGATAAGAGAAGCTGGACACTATCCAGAGTTAAAAGGGCCAAAGACAGGAAGAAGGAGAGTTTTTTTAAGTATATCAGGAACAACTTAAATTCAATTAACAATGAAGGTAGAGTGCTTCCAGTCTGTATTTGGGAGCAACCAGGGTGATACACTGAGATAACATGAGGATGACAAACTATCTTCTGAGCCTGTAGTGGTTCAGAGAACAAGAAAAAACAGCAGATCTGGATAACTTTGACTCAGGCATCTTAAAATGAGGTTGATGTGGTGTCTGGCTCCCTGATGTTTCCTTTTAATCTGACAATACTGGGGAAACTACAAATCATTGGAAAAATGTTAATTCTCCCCCAATGTTTGTTGAAGGCAAACAAAACCATGCAAAGATAGGCTCAAATCCAGTGAGCTGTTTGTATGAAAAAGAGGCATGTTCATAAATCAACAATAAGGCTCAAGGCTAGGACTGCAGTTAATGACTGTTAATGACATGTTAATATGCAAATAGCCCTTATTTAACAAAACTGATGCTTTGTATATGGCAGTAAACTGACTGAATAAGGAGACTGCATAGCTTGAACAAGCTCTAGATATTTTAGGATTTTAGTACCACATAATATTCTACTATGGAACCTATGATAAAACATGCCCTGTACAACACTGAAGCACAAATATTAATGGATTAAAGAATCATAGCTGGCAATTATCAATTTATTTACTTTTTTTAATGAGTAGATTTTATCAAGCAATAGATCTCTTAGTGGATTTCACAGATTGGTCCAAACCCAAGTTTTTATCAGCACCTTTGGGGTTGAAACTAGAGCTTCCCAATGGCATAAAGCTTGTCAGACATCTACATTTTTCCTGTGATTAGGAAATGATAAAGAGATGGTGAAACATTTTGTAAATTAGGCCCATTCAAAGTAAATGCAAGTGAATAAAGGTGGCTGCTGAGTCTTAGAAGCACAGACCACAGCAGACCTAAAGATGATACTGGATGCACAGATGAATTTGAGCCTTCAGAATGATGCTGGGGGAAATGACATCACTATTGTCATCATCAGACGTACACAGAGGAGGAAAGGAAGAGAAGGGATGTGATTTCTACCTGGGTTTGTAGCAGCAATGTGTACTGCAGTACTGCACCTTGGCCTGATAACTCTGTTTTTAAAGGGATGCTGAAAAATTGCACAGGAAGCAGAGAAAAGCCATAGGAAAAAAAATCCAAAATAAGAGGGAAGCAAGAAAATATCTCACAATGAAATTAGCAAGTTATTAGAAAATTTGGCTTCTGTAAGTTACTAGGTAAGAAGAATGAGATGCTTCTTGGAGGCATGGGGGAAACACCAAGAGAAGTTGTGCAGAATACAAACACCATCAGTTAACATGAGACAAGCTTAGGGTGGAGGCAAGATCTACCAGTCTCTCCAAAGGGAGGCTGATTAGATTGCTGAAACAAGTCAGTGAGTGGTGGCTGCTCAGTCTCCTGCTGTTTTCAGCCATGGCTGGATGCTTTTGAAGATAATCCTTTAGCATGATCTGATTGCAGGCAACTTGGCGATATTCTGTGACTTGTAATTTACAGGATGCAAGAAAGGTGGTCTTAAATCCTGCAAAAATGGCCCTGGTCTGAGCAGATAATGCGTAAGGTGTATCTATATGAAGAGGTGCCCCCTGTGAGGGGGGATGGGCATGAGTGAATGCTTGGGGCACGGGGTTTCTCTCTCCCTGTTCCCTGGTCATGTGTAGCCAAATCCTGTCCCCTATTGGTCAGTTTGAATGTAGCCCACGGGAGTTCTGTACTTAAGAGGGTGTTCGCGGGACCCCGGGGGGGGTTGTTCCAGACCTGTTCTGGGGGCAGGTCGCTGTCGGAGTCCCTGCTGGGCTCCGGGCATGTGTGGCAAGGGGGAATAAAATCTGGAAACGTCTATCAAATATCGTCTCCTTGATTCTTCCGCAGGCCAAGGCTGTCTCGCAGGGAAAGGTTGCAGCCACCCCACTGCAACATCTATATATTACTGTACAGAGATTTCGCAGCCCACTTCATTCGTACGTGTAGGCACATTTTGGTTTTTAACAAAGAATTATGAAGCAGGATATATGACTGCCCCAAATTTTCTCTATTCTTTTTGACCTATTTTTCTTCATTTGTTGGTAACAATCAAGAACGTCAAACTGGCTGGTAGCTCAGACTCCCATGTACGCATCTGGTATTACATAACCATCAATGAGTCATTTCCACCACGTGGCAAATTTCCTCATGAAAAACACCGAACAAATACAGCCGCCCCAAACCATTCAGTTCCATGGAGGGATGACTACTGCAGATTCCCACAGAAGTCAGTGAGCAGTTCTGAGATCACACAGAGCACATCTCTGTATGTGACCAAACCAACGCAGGTTCCCTGTGTTGTCAAACTTAGAGCCACCTGGTCTAGTGGAAGATGTCCCTGTCCGTGGCAGAGGGATTGGAACTCGATCATCTTTGAGGTCCCTTCCAGCCTAAACCATTCTGTGAATCCATGACTGTGATTCCGTGGAGAAACAAGCAGTAGTGTCCATGAGGTTGAAGGGATGGTTCATCCTCAGAAGTCCACACCTGTGTATGGGTGGAAAAACTAACCTGTGAACTCCACTGGCTCAACTGGCTGTGCCTGCAGACCAGACAGACAGCTCAGGTTTGCCTCCTGCCATGGCTTTTATTGCCGTACGCTTTTATTGGTCCTATAGATCTTCCCTATTGCTGAGGCTTTGTTATGAGTACTATATAGAGCCAAACTGAATGCATTGCTCTGGCCTGTATTGCAATTACTCTTATGTCATATAGTAAAGGAAAATAGATGTCTATGCTTTTTTAGGATACAGCCAAGCAAATGACTTCAACACGTGCATAAACTGCACGCAAAGGACTTCATTCCACAGAGACTGTGACCAAGTTGGGGGAAGATGAGTTTATATTTCTACCATTGTACAACTGTCTCAGATGAAAAATTATTTTAAAAAATTGAACATTCTACCTTGATACAGCTCTGCCTGTCAGTTGTTTCTTTCCTCTTTTTGCTCTCCTCTGATCCTGGAGTTAAGGAACAGCTTCCAAAATTCTGGCCAACTGCACATGATAATGTGATGATGTAATAAAATTTCCTCTCTGTGGTCCATATGTGCTAAGACAGAGACTATGCAGATATGCCATATTTATAGGATAATGATAATATTTCTTAAAACAGTGCCATTTTTTACTGCTTGTGCTGGGCTCAAAGTCATTACTGCATCTTTCAAGCAGTATTTCCTTAACCTCATGATTAGTAGGATGAATGCAAAGAAGTACAACAAGGAATTGCTAAAGATGAGAGTCATTTATACAAAAACGCCTTTTTTTTTTCTGTTTACAAAGAGAGAACATGGCAGTCACATAATCTAGGGCTCAGATCAGGATGTGCAGAATGTCAGGGATATTCAGCTCTTCTACATGACTTAAGCCCACTGGAAAGGCAGCTCTCAACAGGGCACTGCTGTCTGCCAGCAATGCAGCTGGAGCAAGGCTTGGCATGTATCCCAAATGCAGGGTCACAGTCTTTCATACGGTGGCAAGTTTGAGTCCTGGTTCAAGTCCCAGGAGCTCCTGGGAAAAGAGAGTTCTGCTGCTGTCTCTGGGGCTGGTTCCTGTCAGCCGCTCTACAGTAGGTATGGAAACTGCCCAGCAAACAGAGAGAGTGGGCTGAGGATTTGGTGTGCAAATCTCTTCTGAGGGCTCAGCCATTCTGCACGGGCAGGCACAAAGCTGTCTCCAGACACATATTGTATAAACACCTTCAGTTCATAAAAAGGGGTAAGCAAACATCACCAGCTGCAACCTACCTCTAACCTTGAGCCCACCTCCGTGTGAAAAGTTGGACTGTGTGATCTAAAATCCCTTTGAGCATTATGTCTATGATTTTAAGAGTTGTGCCTTTCATACAGCAAAAACAACTCTCTAAATTCTGGATTCTCCAGGGAGCTCCAACTCCTTTATGCTGCTTTGGGGAAGCAGAGCAATTAAATGCTTTAGCTTGCTTTATAGCTGCTTTGTGTCCCTGGGGCAATGCAAAGGGCTTTGATGCACTTTCTCCTGCAAAGCCCAGGGCATGCTAATGGTAGGTGTAAGACTAGACATTCTCACCTGGGACAAGGCAACAGAAACAATCATGCCCAAGAACCTTCCAGAGACCTTGAGCACACTGAAGGACACTGAGCTTAGCATTAGCTGAGGAAGAAGCAGTGTACATTTTATGGAGTTTTCCAAATATTTTGCCAGAAGTCTCACTTCCAGCTAAGAATTGGTACAGAAAATGCTGCTGGATGTGCAAGAAATAGCACGTGTGTGGTTTAAGGGATAAGCTGTGGAAAAAACTATATCATCAGGAGCTAGATTTGGGATTTATATGCCCATTACAACTCCTTGTTCCATGCTGTAATAATATTTGATTATCCCACCAGCCAGCAGCTCAAGATCACGAAAAGTTCATGCATAAGAAACATCTGTTTTATTATTCATGACAATAATTCAAAGAGCAGATAATTTACTCAAGCACTTTCTTCACCACGCTTCTCCACAGGAACGCACAGTGGAAACAGCTATCTCTCAACAAGGACTTGCAGCTCCCAGGGGAGATGACACAAGAAATGCCAGAGTTGGGCTTGTTGGTGCAGATATGTTGCCATTCTGACTTTTTCTAGAGCAAAAGAGCAAAATTTTAAGAAAATGTGGGAGAGGATCATGAACACTGGTATGAGTTTGAGACCATCTAATATCCCATTTCTCTTCAAAATTCCTGTGCCTCAGTTTTCAAGGAAAGAGACATCTATAACTGAATACAGAGGGTTGACAACTTCCTGTCATTTGATGGCACAACTCTTTGTTAGGCACCCGCTTCTCAATCCAGTGCAATACTGAGGTTTCTCTCTGCTCACAGAAGCTACAATCCTAGAATATTTCTTCAGGTGGAAATGAGCTGTTAGAAGATCCTGGTTTCTCCCAGTCTCCAGCCTGGAGGTGAATCACAGCCTACACTGGTATTGACTGGCAATTCCATGTATCAGCCAGATGCTCAGTGAGGACATGCAAGAGGTGGAAATGAGGTCAGTTGACTACAGATGCCTATAAAACAATTGCTGGAGCATGTAGGGACAAAATTATAAAAAGTCCAAAGCACAAAATGAAACACAACTAACAAGGGAAAGATAGCAAAGAGCTTCCCATTAATATTTCAGCAGAAGGAAGAAGACAAAGGAAGAAGCTGGTCTTTCACTTAGTGAGGGAGGAAAGCTAATAATGCCTGGAGGGCTGAAGTGGTTAATGCCTTTCACCTTTCAGCCATCACTAAAACTGCAATGAGCCCATAACTTACATGGTAATACCAGCGAGTGGGGAGGAGAGATTCAACTGACAGCAGGCAAAAGGTAGGCTAAGGGATTTCATTAAAAACACTGATTTTTTTTTTTTTTTGTTCAAATTGCAAAACTGGATAGCCACTCTCTTGAAGGATATGTGAGACCTAGGAAGGAGAGAAAAGGGTAGATAGGGGTCTGATGTTCTGAAGGAAAGGGAGGAGCTAGGGAACTATCAACCAATCTGCATACTGTCAACACCTAGAAAAACATTGAAACAAGTGGAACAGACCATTTTGGAACACTTTGAAAATCAAATAATGATCAAATAAAAGAACACCAGACTTGACAGATCTTGAAGGTATGAGAGACAGAGTACGTACAGTAGAAGAGGGTGTAGTTGCTGTGATGTGATGTCACTTTGACTGTAGGAAGGCTTTTGCCACTATTTCAGGTGAAATTTGCTCAGCTGAGTTGGGAATTTAACCCAGATTCAATCCTGTAGTGTGGATGGCTCTCTGGTAGGAGTGCTATCCTCAGCAGGGGTTTTCTGTGCTGCTCTCTTGTACTGAAGGAAAAACTGGAGAGGAGCTTTGGAATGTAGCCCAGGGTCTTTCAAAATCTTTCTGTCTTGAGCAGCAGCACATAGGGGCTACATCTGCTGATGGTGCAAGTCTAGGTCTGAAAATAAAAGACCCCATGGAGATCCCAGGAAATACTTATTTCATAAAGGCATTCAGGACAACAGCAGGAATGGGGTTGCCTCGGGCTCCTCAGTTGTATCAACAACACTGACTTAGTTATTTACTCCAAGGACGCATTAACAGAATTGATGTGCATTTCTCATATGAAAATTAACACAGGGGAAATAATAGAGATGGGGTGATTTAAGGCCCTGAAGGTTACTCGTCCTGCCAGGGCATATCTGGGAGTGGCTGCTGATGCTGAGATTTTGTTGTTTTTTGTCAACTATATTATCCCAGCAGATTTAAGTGGTGTTGCAGACATCCTGCCTCTTCCACTGCAGTGGTGACCAGACTGGCTTTCCCAGATGTGAACAGGGTTGTGGCTGTTCAGCTGAGGCCTGTTTTGGCTTGACAGTCATTGACCTGAGAGGGAGCAACCACTACAGTGGGAATAGGTGGCTTCCTGCAGAAATAGTCTAGGCCATGAAGAAGGAAGTGAGAAGTGAACTCTAGGAAGTATAAAGGCGGGTTTTCTGTCTAGTCCCAGTGCTAGCTCTGGTTTGGCGCCCCTCAAAGGAAGTGACAGAAGGCTGCAGTGGATATATGTATGCTGTCTTTAAACTCATTAAATTCTGCAATGAAGTTCAAAGAAAAGATTTTTTTTTTCCCAATGTGCCCAAGAAAGAGTGGACCTACACTGCGGCAAGAGAGATTTCAGGTAGAGATTGGGCTTAACTCTCTGAGGAGAGAGAAGGCTTGGAACAGGTCACTGCAGAGACAGCAGAGGGAGGGAGTTGTGCTCACCAGAGACAAGGTTAGACAAGCATCTGTCAGTAAGAGTTTAGTTAATGCAGGTTGTGCCTTGGGGCAGGGGAGACGTGAGAGGAACCTTTTAGTCCCTTCCAGCCCTCTGACTGTATACTCAGATGTATTCCCTTGCCTCCCTCTTCCTCCCATTTTTCCTCTTCATCTCCAGAGTCTACTCACTAGAGGCTCAGGGCCTCGGCCCTGCTCTCAGCCCATATCCTTCCCTGATCCAAAAAAACCTCTGGAGTCCTGAGGCAAGAGAGAGGGTGTGATGGCTCCCACCTGAGGAGGTCCCTTGCCAGGAGCTGTCCTGGTACCCTGATGGAAGCCAGGCGTCTCCATCACCTATGTGGACCCTTGCCCTAGGGACATTTCAAGAACCCTGACCCAGCATATAGTGAATAAATAATGCCAAGAGGTTTTTGACATATGAAAGATCTCCTAACTTGGCCACCTTACTTGTAATCTCAGCAACTGCCTTAAGCCTACCAAATGGGTCAGATATTTTTCTACCTGAGTTGCCTTTGGGAGCTAACAGAATATGAAGACAACAGTCCCCACTGTGCAAATAAAAGGGTGGTTTGCCTGGGGAAAAACCAACCAACCAACCAACCAAAACCAGACACCATGCTGGCCACTATTTTTGCTCAATTTGAGGACTACAGGCTTTACCCTCTGTATATTTTTCTGATGTTTAAACCCAGAGATAACTAATGCAGCCTAAGAAGCACATCATTGTGGATCCCCTGTGAGGTCTCACACAGTGTCCCAAAAAATATTTTCCTTGTCCAAAGTTCTTTTTGGAAGCCTGTCCTGGCTGAACATGTGCAGCCCAGCAGTTCCTCAGGGACTCAACAGCTTTGGGTGAGATTAAAGGGGGATGGACCAAAGCCATATTAAAGTGAAAGAACTGCCAGAATCCATTTTTTCACGTGATGAGAAGAAGAACATTTGCTGGATCAAGGTAGACATCAACTGTTCCAAGCTTTTCCCTGAGCATGTGGGGTCATTGCCTTGATCCAGCCTGTTCTTCTCCTTTTTGCTCAGGTTGAGTTCAAGTCTCTATCATGTCTTCTGCTCCAAAAGGGTGACAGGAGAAGAGGAAAGAAAAATAAGCCCAGAGGGAAACAGTGATCACTCTGTGCAGTGCCCTCAGTCCAGGAGAAGGTGGAAAGTTTTATCACACTGGGCAGGGATGGAATAAAGTAGAATTCCTCAAAAAGATCAGAGCTTAGGGCAGTGATCTGCTCTGGCACTCCAGGTGTGATATATGATCTCCTGTGCTGTCTCCTTTCTTTGCATCAGGATTTTTGTTTTGGCAATGGCGTACAAATGAAATTAGGAAACAGAGTCATAATGGTCCTATTTTCTAAACCTGACATTGAATGGCAGCAGACATTGTGGTGAACACCTTCCACGGCATGGAAAAGTAGTTTATTATCTTCATTATCATATCTTTTAAATGCTTCAAATGCAATTATCAATGGTAGTAAAAATGTGGATATTCTGAATGTTCTCCATGGATGAGACCTCCTTCTGCTGAGGAGGTCTAAAAGAGCTCATATCATCAGACCTTCAATTTATTTGTCTTCTTGAGGCAGAACCACTCTGTATCTACTGGGAAGTGACTGTGTCTTTGCACTTTGAAAGCATCCAGACAGGAATTTGGAACAGAATTAGTATTTTACTTCCTAAGGTGGTAATGTGAAAATGGATACCTTTGTTTTCAACTCTTTTACTTTTATAAGCAAGATCAAATTAAGGACAAATATTGGCATGGGGTGGGAGAAGAGGAAGTGTAAAGTTCTGCTTGCAAGAAATAAAAAATAAAAAAATGAGAACTTGAGAGCGTGTGGACTATGTGTGCCTAAAGCAGAAGTATTTTTGTGAGCACTACATCAATACAGCCGCTTTCCCCACAGATTTGTGTCTGGTGGCTGACTGCAAACTCCAGCTGAAGCTGTTTTCCTGCACTCTGAGAGGTCTCAGCTGTGTGGCTTCTCTGTCTCTAAGGGTGTGTGAGTAAAACCACTTTTCCCAAAGGTGTGATACTCCAGTGGCCTCTCTTATCTTCCTCGGTGCCTCCTTTCACAAAACAGGAATCCCACCATCAGTGAAATACCCAATTTTATACACAAAATTTGTCTTGGTTTTGCCCAAAAAGCTTAAAAATTACCGCCAAGGCACAGAGACAGACAGACATGCACATGTACAAAGTGATTGCATAAGCTCCATTTCCCCAGAAAACACAGACTGAAAGCAGCTCTGTTGAAAGGGAAACCTTTACTAACCAAATACCACAGGAAACTTTGAATAAAATGTTACCAGAGTTAGAATTCAGAATTTGGATACTTGGGCCATAGAGGGAAAATATTTCATCCTCAAATATTTCATGTTTCAAACAGGTTTGATCTCTTGGGAATTTATTCATAACCTTTCTAAACATCCCACAAGGTTTCATTATTAATTTTTTTAAGAAGAGAAAAGTATGATTTTTCCACATTTATTAACAAAATATTTTAAAAATAATACTTGGGCTAGAAGAGCAGACCTACTTTCCAAAAAAAACCCAGGGACATCTCAGACAGGAGATGGTTCTGTTTTATAGACTTCATTTACTTCTTGTATATTTAAGACAATTTCAAGGGCTTGTTTGGTTGGGTTTTTCCCCGAACAAATATATGTATAATCTAACCCAATCTTGGAAACTCACAGACGTATCCACAGCTCTGGGAAGCCTCAGTGTGTGACTGAAAAGTTCAAATCTGAGTCTAGTCTTCTCTAGACTAGAATTTCCAGGCGAACGGAGGAGACTTCCCTTCTCATGTAGCCCACTCCATCCCAGAGACTGCAGAATATTGCAGCACTAGTAGAAATAAAAAGGGCCAGATTAATGTATAATTTTGCAATTCTGTGGTCACTGATTTAGAGAATAGAATTTCCAGCATGTGGACATTGTCTGCAGGGGGTGACATAATTTTTTGGAGCATGTCAAAAAATAGCTTGTCCAGGAGACCATGATACGAAGTTGACAAACCAAAGGGGCTGTGGCATTTCAGGAATGTGTGTAATATTTGTTTGGGTTCTTCATCCTTTCATAGTTTGTTAGCCAATATGTTTTCCTCTCTTTTAATGAGCATCAAGAAAAGCATCTGCAAGAGGAAAGCCCAAAGATTAATTCCTCCCCTGCACTTCCTGCATTTGTTCAAACAGTTGAACTAATATTTATGAATAATGCATTGCACCCATGAATGCCACAAATCAGTGCAACTCCAAGGACTTCATACTTAAACCAGCTGAGGCTCAGAGTCAATATGTATTATTAAGTCAGCTTCTTTTATTGGTTAGTAAATATGTAAATATTTCTTTCCAGAAGACTACTTTTCTACTGCAAGGAATTATGAAGAGTTTGTTCAAATTTCTGGCAGTTTTCTCATTCTTTATGGTCTATTCATTTTGGTCATTAATTATTTTTTGAGCTTGGTATCTTACTTGTGTGATGATTTTGTGTTTTTGGTTTTTTGTTGTTTTTTTTTTCCCCTCTTGTTTTGTTTTGTTTTTTTTAATTTTAATTTTGTTATTAATTTTTATTCAAAGTTCTATTTGAAAACTTTAATTAAGAAATTGGTGGGGGTTTGAGTGCAGGTATTAACACAGACAGTTACTCAGGAAAAACACTGGATACTCCAGGGTACTGTTGTTGTTGTTACAAATGCCTGGTACTAGTTCAAAACCATCAGAGTATGTGTTTTGCCCACATAAATATCCATCAGGATATTATGAGAATTGAAGAATAGATGAACACAATAGTGAGGCCATTGCTTTTGAGGGCAATGAAGAAAATACAATATGTCACTGTCATCAGTAACTAAAAATCTAATATAACACAGATTTGCAACTTTATATCAAGTTCTACAATCTTTTAAATGGGAAACTGCAGAAAACAGTATTTTAACGACTTGTTTCTTAGCTACTGGCATTGATGCCTGTACAGCTTTGCTCACGGTGGAACAGCTCAGCTGCTGTCAGCCAGATTAGTACTGCTGAAATCAAAGGAGTCACACAGACTGACACCAGCTGAAGACCTGTCCTAATAAATCTGACTTTATTTATGGGGGATGAAACCACAGTCATGTCAAAGGCAAGTCTCACTCAAATGGTGGGAATAAATTGTTTTGGCTGCATGAATGAATTAAATATTGAATGTTCCATTTTTCAGACTTGGCTGCTGCCTCATCTAAATCAGTGGAGCTGATTTACACCAGCTCTTTGGAGAAATGACCAGCTGGTCCCGCAGTGCCGACAGTCGGGCTGGTTTACCTGGACCAGCTGATTTGCTGTTTAGCAGCTGGGTGTATGATCAGCCTCACAAATATTTTGGCATGAGGAGCTCGAGCCACACAGCATGGTGCATATGTACTCAGTAATGGAAACCTGGGCTGTGCAACATTCCAAGGTAAATCCCCTCATCTGGCATTTTCTAAAAGACTGAGGGAATTCAGTGCTGGATTTACCACCTTAGCTCCTGGTACCTTCTGCATCACTGTGTCAGGGGGACACAAGGCTGAAAAGGAACAAAGGAGCTTTTGGGTCTCTATCCACAGTGTGATTCCTGTCCATCTTCTTCTTTGGAAGATTCTTTACACAGCAAAAGAGTAAATCCTCCTGCAGTATTGCAGCTTCTTTCACTCAGGTGTCAGGTCTAATCTGCAAAGGCCAGCAGCTCTGAAAATGAGATATTCACCTGTGCTGAAGTGGGGCTGGCTGAGTGTTCAGATGCTTGATGTTATGGAGAGTCAGCTGAAACAGATATTTTCATGCTCTTGTTTCTAAAGCTTCTTTGAAATTTCAAAGGCCCAGGCTGATGTAACTCTCCTTCCCATCACCTAAGTGGTGACAATACCAACAGTAATTGATGGTGCAGTTTGGCTTCCCCACCTCCTTTTCCATTCCAATATGTTCTTCCTGAATCCCAGCCTTCCAGCTGATGGAAAGGGCTGTCATCTTCACCCGGGCATGGAGAAAAGCAGAAGAGAAAGCAGTTTCCTGATAGGAAACTAACACAGCTACTTGTTTGGCTCATTTAAAAGTCAGATTCATGATGCAGACTTTACCTTTTATGAGTCATGAAAGTCCAAAGTGTTCTTTTTTTTTTCCTTGGACTTGAAGGCAGACCCTGATCTCACTTATTTACAAAGGAAATCAGCTACAGGCAAGGAGCTATTCCTGCCACACATTTAAAAGAGAAAATAGCACCCATCCTCCCTGAGCTCTCTTTCTGTTCTTAGTCGTCACTGTGTTCTTTGGCTGGCTACAGCCTTCAGTAAAAGTGTCAGACACATCAAACAACATAAAATAAATCAATCAATTTCCCAGTTTATTTGTTCTAAGAAGACTATAAAATGAAGTCAAATTGAAAAACCTTCTTATGTGTTTGAGAGGCATAAGGGATGTATTGAGGAAGAAGTGATATTAAAGTGTTAGCCTGACAGAATCAGAGCTAGCTTGAACTGGGACGTGCTGCCTGTTTCCTGTTCACTGTGGATGGCTGCAAAGTGATGGATAGTGGCATTCACCGATATAATGTTCACAGAAAGGGAAAGGTAAAGAGATAAAAATCATAAAACTATTAAAATCAAGGTCCAAAAATCCAATTTGACGCTGAGAATGAAAAGCAGTGTGGCTTCCTTGTTTTATTAAAGAGAAGAGTCAGCAGTGATTTATGGAACCTTTGCATGTTTATATGTTGGAAGAAGGTGCTGGATCCTCATCGGCCAAGCAGACACTGGCAGAAATACGAAACCAGCAAACTCAGACCGAAATATGGCACAAATGTTTAATAGTGAATGTAAATGAACTCATCAAAATACGAAGTGGCTTTTCCATCATTTGAAGATCTTAAATTGAAGTCTTTGAATTCGACAGAGAAGTGTCTTTGGAGCCTCCATTTACTGGGGTCAGTACAAGACTCCCAGGATCAAGCCAGGGTGATACAGGATTGCAGTGATCTCTTTTAGCATTGCCACTCTTAGAAGGACTTGAGAGCTCACAGAAGACCAGGTTTGGGCTGCTCCCATCAAAGAATTCAAGAAGAGCTGAAATGTCCCTGTCATTCGGGATTTAGTGAAATAGCCCGAAACTCAGGCACACCTCTGAGTGCACCAGTGTGCCATACCCACACAGGAATCATTATCAGAAAGGCTGCTCAGGCAAATGGATGTCCCAGCACCGCTGCCCTGGGGCTGCAGGCCCAGTCCTTGATCCCTGTCTCATCCAAGGAAGACAGAGTGTCTGGTTTATGATCACCACATGACAGACACTCACAACCCAAGTGAGGTGGGCTGTGGGGCTTCAAACAGCCAGACGCCCACATCTCAATGACTTCATCCTTGCTGACACACTCGACCACAGCATTTTCTAAGGAATTCACTGAGGCAATGAAATATGCTGAGAAAATAATCAAAGAGAGTGAGATAACCAAATTTTTTTTTGGAAAAACCCAAACCAACACAATGCCATTTTTATGTCATTTCTGAAGTGCTCTGTCCCTCAATGTTGTTGTCTGATACCACAGGAGCTTTGAAGTCTTGTTCCTCCTTCATTTGGAAAGTTGTTTTTACTAGACCTGCTATCATGGCTCCTTCATCTCCAAGCCAGCAATCACAATTTGTATGAAACATTAGCTATCAGATTTACATCTGAGCTATTTACCCTAAGCTAACCCAACTAGTTTCGCCTTTTTTTTTTTTAAAGGCCATTTTGCTTAGGACAGGGGAATGCACTCTCAAAATGCTCCTTTCACTACACAAAGTATTAGAGGTTTGGACCCCAAAATCTGGGACTCAGTGGCATCCACATGCAGGTGAACACCACCTGAGTGACACCAGGAGAGCAGGGTTTATTCTATGTTACTCAGCAGAGAAATTTCAGAAAGAGAATCCCTGTGGATGAATATCAACAATGTACGAGGAAGGATTTGCTGGTGACAGAAGGGTAAGAGAGAAATACTGAAATAAAAAAAAAAAAAACTGGAATGGACAAACAGAGGAGGAAGTGAAGAAAAGGAGTGGATATAGACAAAAGAGAATAGACACAGTTTTGGAGGAACCTGACAGAAAACACAATCCTGAGGCTGGTCTTCTTCTGAGAAGGGGCTGTGGTAGGGGTGAAGGTGCTGGAGGAGGAAGACTCCACATGGAACTTCCTTCAGTTTGCATTTAATTTCAGTTGATTTGCTCCCAGAGCAGCGGTCTGTCCAGACTGTCACACAAATAATCTGAGCTTTTAGAGCTCCCTGATCCAGCCATTAAACCATTAAACTGCCCATGTCTTGTCACACAGCATGAAGGGATAGAAGTTGTGACCAGAAGCTGTGTGTGACCAGAAGTTACTGGAGCACAGATTCCTCACCCTCCCCACCCCACCCATCAGCCCCAGCCTTGAGCATTCAGCTGTGCCATGTCTGGGGAGCAAACCCCACACAGCACCAGATCCCCAGGAGGGCTGGGATAGAATCATAGAATAGTTTGGTTAGGAAGGAACTTTAAAGATCAGCTAGTTCCAACCCTCCTTCTGTGGGCAGGGACATCTTCCTCTAGACCAAGTTGCTCAGAACCCCATATGAGACCAGAGCCCCTGGTCTTGAGCACTTCCAGGGATGAGGAATTCACAGGTTCTCAGGACAACTTGTTCCAGTCTCTCATGATTCTCACAGGAAAGAATTCTCCTTAGTATCTAATCTAAATCTATCCTCTTTCAGCATAAAGCCATTCCTCCTTGTCCAGTCACCACACAAAGACCAAAGGACCCTCCCCTGCTCTATTGAAGCCCCTTTAGGTACTAGAAGGTGCTCTGAGGTCTTCTTGATGCCTTTTCTTCTCCAGGTTGAATGACTCCAACTCTCTCAGCCCTTCCTCAGAGGAGAGGTTCTCCATCCCTCTGATCATCTTAGTGGCCTCCTCTGGACTCACTCCAACAGCTCCATGTCCTTCTTATGTTGGATGGCTGCTTAGGGTGGGGAGCTGGGAGTAGCTCATCCCAATCCAACCTGGCACACCTGAGTTCCAGGAGGTAACCAAAGCTGAGCAGAAGTTAAGGAAACATCTCAATTCTAGTTTGGCCATCAGAGTAATGCACCCACCCATCACTCCCCAGCCTGTCACATCAAGCAGAAAGGTTTGCCTACTTTTAAATTTACCTTGACACTTATTTTAGCCCATGAATCAATTCCTTCTTGTGTTTAAGACCTGTGAAGCTGTTTAACAGGATTTTTATTCCCTTTGCAAGTACTCATTTTCCTTATACTATTCTCCTTCAGTTTAAGGATGAAAGAGACTTTAAATCCTTTCAAATTCAGATTTAGAATAGCTGGGGGAAATACTATACCTGTGCCTAGGTAAAAGGAGAAAAATACATCAGGGATGCCTCAGCTAAAATCACGGTATACATTAGCAGGGATACAAGTGATCAGAGAGTTTGGGGTGGGGTTTGAGTTCAGGGTGGGGTTTGCACTGCCATGTACCTGGACAACATTTGTCATGCCCACTTCTGGCACAGGATAGAAGCATGACTGGGCCCAGGAGTATCGCACACTCCTAAACACTGAAATCATGGCAGGTATGTGCAGCATGGCAGGGGATCGTGTGATCTAGGGTTGCTCTGTAAAGAGGGGAGTCCCAAAGGAGTCAGCAGACTGCTTCCCACAGGGTGTGCTTGCAGGACAAATGTCCTTTTGCTCTTCAAATGAAATCACTCTTTTAAAAAATCAAATAAATCAAACATCTGTGAATAATTGTATCCGTGTCATGTCATTGAGTGTAACCAGTAAAGCCAGATCAAACATTTCTTGCTGTACTAGCTACATTGCAAGAGTCTGAATGCCATGAGCAACATGAGGGATGAGCTCTGAGCTTTTTGGAGCTGTGCTAAAATCTCAGCATGTTGGACACCAGCGCTGCAGCTTTCCCTTTAAGAGCCCTTTGGCTCACGGCGATGCACTGAAATGCAGGAGGTGGGACAACACCACACACAAAAATGAAGAAGTGAAGGCAGGAAAAGTTTCTCCAGAGGAAAAATGCAGGGCTTGTCCTTCACCGTGACGTCAGATCTGTCTTTAATAAAATCCCTAAAGAGCCAAGAGAAAAAGGCAGAGTGCCTAGGCTAGGTTGCCAGTTCAGGATTGCTCTGCATTCCCCAAAGTGGTGTTTTTGTTCAAAACGACTCTAAATCTGGGTTCAATCAAATGTATTTAATCCCGGCTTCCAGGGATGAGGTGGCTTTTGCCCTGGATTCTAGCAGCAAGCAGCATTTTGCAGGTGAGTTTGGAAACTGCCGGGGAGACCTGTCTTCTGCAAACACACTTGGGTTTAATGCAGGGTGGGCTGGGAGAGCAGAGTGCGGTGCGTGTGGGATGGTGGGCACTGGAAAGATTTGGAGAGGTGGGAGGTGTGAGAGCAGGAAGGGGAAGGTGAGCTGGGGGGAAAGGAAAGGAAAGGAAAGGAAAGGAAAGGAAAGGAAAGGAAAGGAAAGGAAAGGAAAGGAAAGGAAAATGTGCATAAATGTCTCATAGCTGAGCTCTACTCAGCATCCAGGCGGATCAGCACGGAAAACTGACAGTTTTTTTTTTTTTTTCTTTGTGTTGTTACTATTGGTACCGTGAAGCAAAAGAAGGATGAGGAGATCCCCCACTGCTGCCTGAAGCAGCACGGCTGAGGCTGTGAGGGGACCGGGCAGGAGCAGAAAGGGCGGCGGGGCCCAGGGGTGCCGGAACCGAGGCAGCCCCGGTGCCGGTACCGGGGCGGGGGCGAAGCCGTGCCGGTACCGAGAGCGGGACCGGGAGCGGGTCCGGGAGGGGCCGCCGGCCTCTCCCGCAGGTGGAGTCTCTCCCGCCGCTGCCTCGGGGCCGGTGAGGGAGGAGGGTTTGACCCCCACTCCCGATCTCCGGGAGCTGCCGCTCCACGCAGCAGCAGCCGCTTTCCTCCCCCTCCTCTCTGGAAAAACCTGTCCAGGGAAGCCGCTTCTTTCCCAAAGGTGCCGGAGTTTTGCTTTGCTTTTCCCGGTGTGTGGCCGCAGCTTGGGTAGAATTCCCGGGAGAGAGGGCTGGATTGAGAGCAGCCGTGGGAAGCGGTGAGGGTCCGACGGGAGAAGCAGCGCATATCCCCGGAGGGGGAGCGGTCCCCTGTCCCCCATCCCCGGAGCCAGCGCTGGACTCGGAGCTCAGAGAGCCGTGGGGACCCTGGGAGTGAGGGGGATGTTAAGGACCCTTTTGGGCTGCCCAGCTTAAGGTGGGGTGTTCCCTGAGGCAGACACGTGTAAGCTGTGTCTGAGCATCCCTCTGCTTGGAGCGGGGTGACATCAACTGCTCAGCATAGGGGATGTTGCTTGGCAGGGCTGCCGGCATCGGGGACCGGCTCGTGCGTTGTGAGATACAGCGACACTTTAAAGCAGGAAAACACGCGTGGTGCGGCACACCAGGCACACCTGTGTGACAGCAGATGGCACAGCGATAAGTCCTGCGTGGATGCCGAGATAGACTGATAACAGGGCCTCTTCTAGAAAATAAAACACAACACAAAACTGACAACCAACAAACTGCACCTCTTGCGCTCCTGAGGGAAGTTTGTTCTCACCACTGGTGATTTTTGTTCAGCCACAAAATTTAAACAGAGGGAGCTGCCCCCAACGCCCCAAACACTGTCACTAAAGGAGATCGATGTGAGCCTTGTAAATTGTACACTGGTTGTCCTGGGTTCCCTCGGTATCAAAGATTTTTGTAAAATACCTGCTGTGGCATGAAGATGTGTGTGTGTGAGTGCATGCAGGCACATGCGTTTGCTGAGGGGGTAGGCAAGTGAGTGCAATCCAGATATTGCTAGCAGCATGTTTGATCTAAAGAGTATCTAAAGAGTTCAAAACAGTTAAAAAATAGCCTAAAAAGTCTCCTGGGTCTCAACAGTTCCTGCTCACGCTCTCCATTGAACAGAGCAGGTGAAGCTGCTCTCTGGAGCATTCAGGGACACTGTCACCTCCTGAGCACGCTCATGGGGTTGGACCTCGGAAGGTTGCACTTAGAAACTATTGAGTAGGGATAATTTCTCCCCAGTAATGAACTGGCTTTCTCTGGGCCCTTTCCATGCTTGAACTGGGCTGTGATGGGGGATTGGTAGACTGATGAAAAGCAGATTTCTGTTTATCATATATAAGGGAGTGGGAGAATAGGGATGAAAAGAGTGCAGAGTGTGGATCCGTGAGAGGGGCTGGGGAGAGCATCTGGGAGGGAGTATCAGCCTATGTAGTACTTAAAGGACTTTGGGAGCAGAGAAGGCTTAGTTTGGTCTGATTAACGGTGATGTCTGAAGAGACAAGGAATACTGCAATTATTGTGGTATACTGTGAATATTTAGCTGGCATGGCCACTCTGCTTATGAGATATTTTAGTTAAGTCATGAGAGTCAGAACAGATGAGTCCTGGTAAAGCTCCGACACTGCCCCACCTCATCATCCATAGCTTTTGTCTTTGCTGGCATCATCACAACTGTGATAAAGATCTTTCCAACTCTGCAGAGACATCCATGGGGTGGTAGCACCAGGCTGGTCACTGTGCACATTTTGCAAAGCCTTGTGGTCTCCCTGGGGACTTCAGGTATAGGAAGAACTATGGACAGAAAAAGATTTTCCACTGGGAAAGAAGAGGGTTGACTCTCTGGGTTAGACATAATATTGTTCCAGGGAGAAAGGCAGAGGAGATAATATGGGAAGGTCAGGCAGGTCTAAAAGGGCATTTCTGAAGGCAGCTCTCAGGTTCTGCATCCCCCAGGACTGTTTGAAACTACAAGCAGTTATTGACTTCTTAAAGAGTTTTATCAATAGGGGCTTTTTATTAGGGAAAAACTGCACAGGTGATGGGCTTGTGAAGAAAAAAATAACTGAGCATAGCTGGAATTTCCAGCATAAGTTTTGAAAAATTTCTTGAAATACTTTTTATTTTACGTAGATATAAGGACAGAGATCATGGGAGCCTAAGTCCCTTCAACCAGGCTGAGATTCCTCAGTGCCTGAGTCAATTTTGCAGCAAGGACTTTAAAAGTGGATATGTTGGCTCCTTTCAGGATTGCACATTGAGGTGTCAGAGCCAGCATCTTCAGTCTCTAGTCCTGATGACTCAGAAATGTGAGACCACTTGTTCAGAAAGGACAAAATGTTCTAAACTGGGGTGATGATTAAGGAAATTATTCTGCACTTTGTAGAAAGTTAGTAAAGGAGAAGCATTGGACCTTTCTAAAACATTTGGAGTGGAGGAATGGGTGGTGTGTGGTACTGAAAATATAAAATTAAAAAAAATAGGGTGAATGCAAACCTGCAGACTTCTCAAATAGAGAAAAAAGCAAACAATCAAGTTGTTCTTCATCACATCAACTAGTAGGCAGGTATTGATTTATTTTATGTGATCGCAGTCATGGTACACAAACACAAAGCTTTTGGCTTTGGTGGATGGGATGGAAGAGAAAGATGCTCAAAGATGGTTTTATTTGGCACCATCTCCTTTGTGGGCACATATTTCATGACATAGTAACTGATAATGACCCAGGCTTAGGGCTGCCTCAGGCTATGTTAAGAATCACAATGTGTTGTTTTTCCTTCTTTTATGAGATTTATCTGTACAGATACAAAGCCAAGAATTTAATCTTTAAAATATTTGGATTTGGTAGCAGGAAAAAATTATTAAATTTCTTTGGGCTCTCCCAGGAAAAACTACATTCTGACCAAATGTAAACAAAAACCCCTAAACAAAGCAAAACAAAAACATAAAGAAAAGAAAAAGTGACATCTTTATCCTTGCTTGCAAAAATCTCATGGCTCTCCAGGGAGGGTGATCTGAAGTTTACCTGTCAAGTGCTTCTTAACAGAAGGCTCCAGGTTTGCACCATGGCTAATGAGGCACAGATAATGTCAGGCAACACAGGTTCAAAGTTGCTGTGCCTTGCCCTCACACTGTCCCACCATTCCCTCTTGTTTGACAACATCTGGTTACCAGAGATAGACTGGATACACTGTCTGTAGAAGGGCTCTTACCCTACATTTCCATAAATTGTAGATGTCAATTAAAATGGCTCTGGTTATAGCAGCTGAAGATTCAGCTATGAAAATTATCATCCTGAGGCTTGTATCTGGCAGACACAGCTCCCATGGGTATGGCTGCATCATGCATAGGGCCTTCCCAAAGCTGATCTTTCATTTGGCAGTCCCCCCTCACACATCCACTGGCAAAATGAAATCATGGCTAAGGGAGCATCCTGAAGGTAGCACTGAATGTTCTTCACATGGATCAGAGGCCCACACACAAGTCTGTTTCTGATGAAGATGCTTGCTAAGTACACACACACACACACACACAGAGTTTCTGCTGAGAGAAGCAGGACCTGATGCATTTTCTTCATAAATTCTCCTATGAATTTGCTTTGGTAGTGTGAAACAGTCTCTTTTCCAGATCAGAGCTGGGGACAGGGATTGGCTTCCTCACCCTCCTCACAGTTGTGCCACTGCCTATTTATGTCCCCTGGGGCAGGTCCTGTCCCCATTCCACACTGCAGCTGTCCTGCCTTCAGGAAAAGACATCAGTTATAAGTGATAGCTATGGATTTCAGCAAAAGTGTGAGATTTATAGGATGCTTCTGTGTGTGTGTCCTTTCAAAGAGTCACACATGTTTAGTTTCTCCTGCCTTCCCCAGGTGCTATGGTCAAAAATTTCAGAAGTTCTCCATACATCCATATGGGACATTTGTCTTCTTTCTTCAGAAGCTCTGGGCTCCCATGTTAGGATGTTGTGAGCTGCTTTAGCATCTCGCCAGGGCTCAGCTTACTGAGAACTGCTCTTTTTGGATGTCTCAGTGTCCCAGAGGGGTCTTGAGCATTCCTGTCTGGACAGCCCTGGCTCTCATGCATGAGTGGAATTGAAGCTGTTTATAAACCCAAGAAATAATATCGTGTATGTGAACCTTGGAAGCTGTGGCCTGGCAAAAGCTGGACACCCACAGCTTCAGATGAAGGTACTTTTGTGTATTAAGCCTGACAGTGTCTCATGTTGTGGCCCAGAAAGCAGGGTGAGGTTTCCTCAGTTTTTCAGATTTGTCAGTAGGAGGTTTGGGTAGGTACCCTGGATTAACTTGTTCCTCCTGCTTCCCCATTTGCTTTCTTATAATATAGTTCAAGCATCCTCATTCTTATGGTCCTTGTCTTAAAAGCACAATTTTCCCTTTCTGTTGAGTAGAAACATCGACTGGCAGCTCCTAAATTGGCAGTGATAGGACCAAAGAAAATATATCCATTTGTTTCCTTTCTGTGTTCTGATGTCCACCAAGAATCTGGACCCAGTTTCTTGGGCTGGTGTTCCAGTACTCAATTTCCCCATCACTCCCTCTCCACGTATTGTGCCACTCAGGGTTTGCTGCATCCTGAAGTGAGTTCTCTTCAGCTTCCCATTGCTGCAGGTTGGCAGGAGATCGCAGACCTGATTTTTAGAGATGTGTTGCAGGGTCAAGAGGCTCTGACTGCTGCTTTAGCAGCTCTGTGCAGGTGTTCTCCCGTGCTGCTCTGAGTTTCCTTAGCTGTGCGTGAGGATCACGGGTTCTCCTGCAGCCTGGGGTGTACCTCTGCTGGTGCTCTGTTATTTACTGCATCCGTACTGAAACCTTACGTGTGTTCTGGCATCCTGGGTGAAGCTTCTGGAGTCCTTTTAATCCCTTGTATCTTCTCATAGATTGCTGCTGGGCTTTGTGATCCTTGCATCTAGGCTAGGTGTGGGAAAGTAAAAGGGAAAAAAGGCATTTTTACCTCTGTGGGTGCCAACAACTGGCTCTGGCCCACAAGTAAATATTCTTGTGATTAGGGAAGGAAAGGAGAGCTTTTAGGCTGAAACAGCTGTGGAAGAAGATAGCACTTAAGCTGAGCTTTCCGGCACAACTTGAAAAATGAATTTCTAACACTTGGGTTGGTAATGCGTTCCAGGACTGTGTGGTCATCTCAGTTCCTCTTCCCTTTCTCAATAGCTCTCAAGTTGTTCTTCTGTTTTATTAGTCTGGGTCTGTCATTCCACTTAACCCATAAAACAAATGAGAGATGAGCAAGTTGAAGGCAAAGTTTCATGAAATCCAGTATGGTGTGCAATGAGCCCAAAAGGAAACCTGAGAGGTATTTGCAGAAATAATTGTGGGCTCATCCACGGAGGGTTATGAGTCACCTGGATTCTGATTATGCTGGACGGCTGCACAGTTTTGTCTTTGCTGTCCAGCACTGCAAAAGGACCTTATCCTAAGAGCTTGCCTTGCAAATTCACAGGATTTCCAAGAAAAAATGTCTCATGATTGGTGACAGGAGGGCACAGCAAGATCTCTTGGTCCAGCATTTCATTGACACTCAGATGTACAGCACTCACAACACCTGTAGCACTTTGGCTGCTTTTATACCTTTTGTTTAGAGCTGAAACAAACTCCTCCGACTCATCTTAAGGTAAACTTTCCCTTTCCCTTCCAAACATACTGAAATAATCTCCAGTGAAAGGTTTTCAGGTGGATATGAGGGATTGGTTTTATTATTACATCTCTAGCATGCAACTGTGTAGCTTGAGTCAGTTAGTATTTACATTAGATTCAGAAACATGTAAATATCGTGTGTAGTCATAGAATTATAGAATGCTTTGGGTTGGAAGGGACTTTTAAAGGTCATACTGTCCAATCCCCCTGCAATGAGCAGGGGCACCTTCAACTCAACCAGGTTGCTCAGAGCCATCCAACCTGACCTTCTGTGTTTTCAGGGATGGACCATCCACCACCTTTTTGGGCAACCAGTGTTCCACCACCCTCCCAAAAATCTTCCTTATGTCTAATCCAAATTGACCCTCCTTCAGTTTAAAACCCATATCCCTTGCACCCTTGCAGTACCTGTATATAAAAGGAAAAGAACACAGTAAAGTCAGGAGTAGTGACCAACTTTGTAGTTCTGTACAGTACCTGACAGAAAATCAGCTGTATGCCACCAGGAACAGTGCAGCCCACATGGACTTCATAGCTTTGACAAAAAGTGCTCAGAATGACTCACAGACTATCATTATTAAACATTTCTTTTTTATTTTCATTAGAAGGCAGCAATATTTTATAGCTGCATGTGAACTGTTGCACTTTCCCTTTTTTAGAATTTGTAAATGCAACTCACACTTTAATTTCTGAGTGGCTTAAAAGTTTTGATTCATTCTATGCTCTACCAGTTTTCCAGACTACCATCCTGCTTTTCTTTTTGTCATTTTCTTACAGAAGCTTTTTGAGTAACAAGTGATGGCAGGATGGGTGGGGGGTTGTTTTTTCTCTTGCTGAAGTTTCCTCTTCTCCACATACATCTCCTTAGCCCATGAAAAGAAGAATATAAAGAAAAAAATGGAACATGGCTTTGCTGAAACACGGTTTGATACCTTTTGGGGACAGCACTAATCACCCAATGACTCCATTGAACGTGCTTTATCCATGTAGGGACCAGCCTTCTTGCTCTGGGTGTACAATAATATACCAGGGCTCTGCAGAGAGGCTGGGAACTTCCCTGGAAAGTGCCATGACTATCCTATAGCGTCTCCTGGCTGTGCTCTACACCGCTGTGCCGTTCTCACTGCCATGCCTAATGTGTCCTTGGCATTCTCATAGCTGTGGGTACATGAGGTCACTCTGTATCTGAGGTTTTTGGACTTGAAAATCCTCCTTTCTGTTTTTTTCAAGTCCACCAGTATATTCCTGGATGTATGTAATGACCAAGCAGGCTATAGCTCACATTTATGATCACCAACTTGTATCAGCTCTGACAGAGGAAACTCTGTATCTGGGCTGATAGGCAGGCAAAGACGTCAAAATCCGTATGGGGAGAATTAAGTTCTCCTCTGAATGGCTGGCACATGTTCCTGGCTGCCCCCAGGCTACCAGTTCCCTGTGTTTAGAGTAACAGCTGGGTCATTTTAGCCGTTTAGCAAGGAAGGACCAAACCACAAAAAACTACAGCCAGTGCTAAGAATCTGCAAGTGGATTACACTGTAAAAATCTTTGGTTACATTTTAATGAAGGGGAAAAAATAGGGTGGAAAACAATAATTAGGAAAATATCCAGGTTCCATTAACTAGTTCAGCCGTTCAGCAGGTGATTTATTGATACGTACTGCTGGCAATATTTCCTGCTGGATCTTGAATTTACAGGACTGGATCATACCCACAGCATCTGTGTGTGGGCTGATGAACATTGATGTAAGAGAATGAGGACAAATTCAGTTGGCTCCTTTCTGTGAGTTTTATTTCCACATTTGACCCTAGTAGTTAAATATAAAATGGCATCCCTGCTATTTAACACTGCAGTTCATTTATGGAGACTGTTCAATATTGATTTTCACTGTTTTAGTAGAGTCCCAAGGGTACATTTTTAAAATTACATTTATTCAAATATTTCTATGAGGCATAGCAGTCTCTGAACCTGACAAAGGGGTCATAGGTAGTGGAACTGTGGAGGTTGCTCGACTTATATTTCCAGATTTTACATCAAAACCTGTGCTAATTTTGCTCAGTGCACTGCGGTTCCCCACAGAGGCGGTGTGATACTGCTCATGAAGGCTGGTGAATTCCTGGCCCACCAAAGCTGCCTGGGTGTGGGTGAGCTGCCAGTTTGTGGTGGAACAATGTATTACACGCCTGGTTTCAGGCTGAAATAAGATGCTTCAACTTTTTTAAGATGATGTGCAATATGCCTGATTCTGTGTGGTTTACATATGTGTTTATATATATATATATATGCACATACATATATACCCACCCCCCTTGTATTTTTGTTTGTTTGTTTGTTTGTTTGTGTCAGTTTTTCCATGCGTATCCTACAGAGAGTCTGCTTGCACTCAGGGAGATGTCTGTGCCATATTTTTGACTGTTTCTCCCTGTCCCAGCTATATTAAAGTGCTTGCCTGAGTATCATCTGGGAGGCTGGAGTATGTCATTAAAGGAGTAAATGGATATTACTGCAGCAAAGTTGAGACCTTTAGAACCTCTGCATCCTCGAGAACTGTAACATTTTATAGAGAAATTATTAAATAATTGAATTTGTTTCACTCCCATGTGACTGTATGACTATAAAGGGGTTGATCTTGGTTTCCTTGTTCATCTCTAACATACAGGGGAAACTTCCTTAGAAAAACTGCCGCTGCAGTGGGAGCTTAGAGGATATAAATATCCTGGCTTAACACCTCCCTCCCCCTCCCCATACGCTTCTCAAATGTGGTTTTTCTGGTACAAATGGTGTCTGTGGAGCAGCCTTGGTCCAGGGGGATGCTCGGGAGAAGCAGGGTTCTGTGCAGGGCTGCTGGGGAGCACCATTTCTGCACCAACACTGCCCTCGCGTGTCGGGGGTGTGGGAGACCAAAATGTCAGTAACCACATAATTAGCAATTCATCTTTATTCTCCGAGAGGCAAACCGCACAGCTGGTGTCCTCATCTATGGGTGGAAGCAGCAGCATTAACTATTTAAGGGCTGAGACGTTGCCACTTTCCAGGCTGGTGGTATTTGGGGTGGGGAAGTGGCAGCAATATCCTGGCCTGAGCAAGGTTGTATTTTGTTTGTCTTTGTTTTGTTCTACGTTCTGCCATTCATAGTGTCAGCAGGTCTCTGGATCACAAAGAGGAATTCTGTCAACTTCTTGATTTAGCCCTGGGCCCCAGCAGTATCACAGCTGCCTGCAAGCAAGAGGGAATCATGTGAAAGACGCATTTCATCACTGCACAGATCCATCAGGCGATGAAGTGCTGATCACCACGGATGTGTGGGATTTGAAGGTGTTGGAGAGGTGAACGAGTTCTGCCCTTTTGCAGGCGTCAGGTGCATGTGAGGGTTGAAATCCAAGCACTAAGAAACTGGTTTTGCTGAGCTGACAGCACCTGAGAGGCAGCTCAGTGGAAGGATTTCTTTTTTGCATCCAGTAAGAACTCAGTGACTTGGTTTATTAGCTGTGTGTAGGAGGAGGGATCATGGTATGGTTACAGCGTAGGAATAAGAAATCTAAGTGCTATTTCTGGCTCTGCCACAGACATCCTGTCTGCCTTTGGGACAGTCACTTCACCTCTGAGGCCCCAGATGGAAACAGAATTATTTAATAATATCACCCTCATGAAAGTTGCTTGTTTCCACCATGAGTAATCCCTCCTAGAAACAGAATGTGACACGCTCTTTTTCACTTCATGCAAGTGACATGTGTACATTCCCAGTTGGAGAGTTGATACCTTGAAGTATACCGGTCTTCATATTTCATTCTTGCATCAGTTTTTTTAGGTTCATTCTCTGGCATCTCTTTTTACCAAAGCCCTGAGTTTCAGTTCTGTTTCCACTGACCTTGGGACCCAGGGGATTAATTCTCCAGCTAAATTAATCCTTTTTCTATACTTAAAATTTCACTCCTTTTGTTTTTTTCTTAATGAATTTGTGTCAAGAAGTGTTCTCTTTTCTGTACTTGTAGTTTCCATTGTATTTAATTCGAAAGCTATGGTTTTGACCCCATAGTCTTGTAAAAGTCAAGACCTCTCTCTGTTTTCTTTCTTCCCCATTTGCAGTGTGTCAGCTTTTGGTAGGGGTGGTAGGGAAGGTACAGCTGCTTTTTGGGGCTTTCTGTTGTGTATTAAAAGAGGATGTGAGCTTCAAGCATTTCTGGAATAAAGTCTGTAGAGCAAAGCCCAGGCTGGCTCAAGAGCTGGCTCTGACTTCTTCTAAGCCCCCTCATTCCCACTGCACAAATTTGCTCTTTTTGCTGTTCCCAGGCCAAATCCTGAGGAACAGCCTGTTCTCCCTGTTCAGGGACTCATCACCCCCCCTTCCTTCTCTTTCACAGCACATGGGATAAGTTGCTGCCCATTGCCATCACGCTGCTGACTGCTTCTCTGCAGAAGTTCTCACTAAAAAAATTTAAAATATCTCTTAGAAAAATTGTTTGGATCAGCCCATCAGACAAGCCTCACATGGGAGGCCTACCTGGGTGACCTTCTCTCCAAGCTCCCTCTGGTTCTCTCTCCCTGCTGGCTTCTCATCCTTGATGCTCTGCTCAGCTGCTGCTCTGGGCAGCCAAAACGTGGCTGAGAGAAATCCGTGGTGTTGTCCTGTCAGCACCAAGGACTCGCTGCTTCCCAGGGCCACAGCGTGGGGCTGCCCAGGGAGATAAACCCCGATAGCGACCTCGGGGCCTGGGCACCCACAGCCCCAAGTGGCCTCACCTTGACATGCGGCTCCAGGGAAGGAGCAAACGCCTGATTCAGAGCTGTGTCACAAAGCAGTGGCCCTGTGAGCCAACACGAGGGCTTAACCAGCTTTGTCCAAGCCTTGCACACCAAATGTTCTCAGCCAAATGCTGCTGATTTTCAGAAAAGGAAAGAATTCTTTTCCTAGCCATGAGCTAGCAGCCAAGAGAAGGAACTTTCCTGTGCCAGGTCTGTAGAATTTTAAATGTGAGCTCTATGGAAATCCAGACCAACACGGACTAGATGTGGAGAAATTGCCCTTGACAAAGTAAGGAAACTTTACTAATCTGAGAGATCATCAAGGTGAAAATATTGAATCTGAATTCAAGGTTTTCTTTAAAGAATGCTATCAAGTAGCCAAACTATTAAAATGAGATTTCCCTTAAACCGGAGCTGCAGAGACAATCTCAGAACATCTGTTGATGGGAACTTCCTCATAAACCCCAGTTCAGTGCTGAGGAAATACTGTTTTGGAACAAAACCATTCTTTTATTCCCTTCTCACGAATGTTGAATAAATCTTTCTGAGATATTTGAATGGTAGTAATTCCAAATGATTTTAATGTTATAAACATACCTGCTGCCTCCTGGCAGTTCCCCTGGATTTTCAGCCTCTGACTGTGGAAACCCCCAGTGCTTTTTGGTTTTTTTAATCTCATAATATTTTGTGATAGTGTTATTTCCTTTTAATGCTAATAAAGTGCAAATGATGCACACTCCCTTCAGGTTTTGCTCTTTTTTTTTTTTTTTTTTGTGTGTGTGTGTGTGTGTGTGTGTGAATCTATGTGGATTATTTGGTGTTATTAAAATCTATGGCATAAAGTGATAGATCAACATTTACCCTGAGTTGGGAAATTACCTGAAAAAACAAACGAACGAACAAACAAACAGGATATGGATTTAAATCCCTCCTAATGACTGAAAATAAGGTTAAAATGTAGCAGAGTGAATGTAAAACCCAGGCATCCTCTCTCCACAGCTACAACCAAGCAGGTAGTATCTGTTTTCTTTTATGATTTGGGTTGTTAATGGTTGTGGACTCTGTGAACATGGAGTGTAAGTCCCTGGTCCCTAAAGGTCAGCCTTAAACTCCCCTCAACCATCATGCAGTTTGTAGCAGACTTGAAATGATTAGTTCTTGGCTTACAAAATGAGTGTATTTGGAAATACTAAATGTTGTTCCTTCTCATTTTGCATCAGTCTCTTTGTAACAGGTTGGCTCGCTTGTGTGTCCATGGTTTGTTTTTTCTAATAAAAGAGACTGAGTAGGAAGGATACTCCAAGTGCAGTGTAACAAAATTCACAGTTTTTTAGTCATTTCTAATAAAAATGCCAATCACTTCCTGCCATTTTTGTAGAGTTCTGATGAACTATATCAGAAACAGGAGGTGGGAGGAGAGGAGGGATAGGAAGAAAAGTCCTTTTGTATTACAATTATAATGCTGAATTCAACTGTTTTCTCGGAAAGCTAATGGGAGCTCTGTGTGGGTCAGGAACCCAGAAAGATCCACACCAATGTTCTCTTGTGTTTCTCTACTTTGTGTCTGAATTCATATTGAAATCAGTGAGACTTGGACACTCCTCTGAGGCTGGGAGCTTGGCTAAAGGAATTGAGAAATAGGAAACCGAAATTATAACTTCTTAAGGCTATTCAGCCATGGAGAGTAGGGCAGGTAGGAGAAAAGTGGCCTGGAGACCAGGCAGAATGGGGGGGTGTATGTTGAGAGATGGACAGTCAGAGAGGCCTGGTCCACAGCACTTTGGCTGCTTCTGGCTCAGCTCAACCTAAGGGCCTGTCAGTCATCCTCATGTCAGTAAATTCCCGTCATGTGAGACTTCCTTGAGTCTTGAATAGGCTTTATGTCTTCATGGTGGGCTGGAAAGAGGATGCTACTGCTGGTAAGTGCTGTGCCAGCACACAGGAACCTACCCTCTCCCCTCTCTGTCCTTTGTTGCTGCAGAGTTTGCACACTTGAGGTCTTTCTTTTTTGTGTTAAATCTCCACTGCTAATCTCCTTGGTAGGTTTGAGAAAGAAAAGGCCAAGTTTAAAAATGCACTTCTGACTCCAGATTCCAGCTTCCTGTTGATACAGCTGTGTTTCCTACTGGATGACTCTGTAAACAGACAGTTTAACCCTTCAAATCTTGCAGTTATGTTGCTTCAGCATCACCAGTTTCTCTCCTTAAAGAAAATTTCCTCCCTTATCTGTCCACAGCANATTTAATATTTAATATTATTTAATATTTAATGTCATTGGTGGTATCAAGCCCTATTTAATTGGTGCCACTGGTGGTGTCACACCCATTGGTGAGGACCTGGTTGCATCTGGCTGTGCCATCCTGAGTGAAACCTCTCTGCTACTGGAGCTACAAGCATATCCAGCCTGAGGAATATGCTGTCTGCTAGATCATTGTTCCCCTTATGTGAACAAAATGGAGAAACCCTTTTTTTCTAAAATAGATTTCTTGAAGGTGCTCAGCTGTGGTGTTCCTCCATATTTGAACTCTTCCAGACACATCTGAAAGTCATATTCAGAAAAATTCATATGCCAAAAGCTGAATACGGATTTTTCAGTGGGTGAGTGGATAGAAATTTGTTCTTCCCAGGCACAGCACCAGCAAAGCCCTGGGCTTATAGCCCTTGTAGCATCTATGGGTTTCCTACCTTTCCCTAGCCATACCAATGTCTTCATAGGGGAACTCTCAGGTTCTCCCTTGCCCTCATACATTGACATCTCCCTGGGAGCTGCATGTTCCTCCATGGTCTGGAGCTCACAATCTTCAGAGTTTGTTCCTTGTAGCAAAAGAATTGTTACCACTCCTGCTCTGCAGACACAGAGAGGCTAAAAGCTGAGTTCAAATAACCAAGTCATGCCTAGTCTCCAATCTAAAGTTTATGTTCTCTACTTTTAAAAACATTAACAGTAGAGCTGCATTAAAATCAGGCATTTTGTGTAGAGTTGTCAAGTCTCCTATGAGGTGAGTGCAATGATCCCCTCTGCTGTCAGCAGCGAGGGGCTCAGGGTTTGCACCCAGCAGCTGTGAATGCAGCTCTTGCTCAGAGAAGCTGAGGAGTGTGGGTGGGTTTTGACTCATAACTTCACCAGTGCCAAAGATTCCAGTGATCTACTGAGTGTCTCACAAGTGTGGTTACTGCTTGTAACCAGACCTGAAATCTTCTACAGCACTGCACAGTTGAGCTGGTGACTTGCTCCAGCACATTTTTTGGAGCCAAAATGCTCATATATTTGACTGCCAGGGGGATCTATTTATGGACTAGCTCAAATTAATTTGGCTGTGAAAATTATGTGATTTTGTTAGCATAAATATTCTTTTAAGTCATTGGTATTTTAGTCATGCTGTTCTGCCTGTCATTTATCCTTTGCAGTGACTATGAGAAGTGAACAAGATGCATCCATGTGCAATAGCCACGTGGCTTTGTGGTCTACATTAGAAAAGGAACTTCTGTTTTGTAGTCCTATTTGTAGCTATATCTTACTGCACGGGCACCTCCAGGTCCCAAGAAAAACTCATTTCCTCCCTTTCTCCTCCTCTCTCCAGCTTTGTCCCTCCAGCTGAAAGAGTTTGAGTTGTTCAGCCTGGAAAGGAGGAGTCTTCCAGTTGAGCNCCTCTGAGGCTGGGAGCTTGGCTAAAGGAATTGAGAAATAGGAAACCGAAATTATAACTTCTTAAGGCTATTCAGCCATGGAGAGTAGGGCAGGTAGGAGAAAAGTGGCCTGGAGACCAGGCAGAATGGGGGGGTGTATGTTGAGAGATGGACAGTCAGAGAGGCCTGGTCCACAGCACTTTGGCTGCTTCTGGCTCAGCTCAACCTAAGGGCCTGTCAGTCATCCTCATGTCAGTAAATTCCCGTCATGTGAGACTTCCTTGAGTCTTGAATAGGCTTTATGTCTTCATGGTGGGCTGGAAAGAGGATGCTACTGCTGGTAAGTGCTGTGCCAGCACACAGGAACCTACCCTCTCCCCTCTCTGTCCTTTGTTGCTGCAGAGTTTGCACACTTGAGGTCTTTCTTTTTTGTGTTAAATCTCCACTGCTAATCTCCTTGGTAGGTTTGAGAAAGAAAAGGCCAAGTTTAAAAATGCACTTCTGACTCCAGATTCCAGCTTCCTGTTGATACAGCTGTGTTTCCTACTGGATGACTCTGTAAACAGACAGTTTGACCCTTCAAATCTTGCAGTTATGTTGCTTCAGCATCACCAGTTTCTCTCCTTAAAGAAAATTTCCTCCCTTATCTGTCCACAGCATCCTTTTTTTTCTCCTTCTTCTTTTTGCGGATCCCCCACATTGCACATCCTGATGTGGCTTAACACTTCATTCAAAAAGAACAGGATTTCCCCTTGCTGGTGCCGAAAACACTTCTGTCCTTCACAATCCCTACTTCGTCATGTTGTGTTTGTGGAGGGGAAAATAATTATGCCTTCGAAGTTTAATCCACAGTAATTCAAATCATTAAATCCCCTGGCAAGAGCACCAGCAGAAAACCAATGTACCAGAATTCTGTAAAGAGAATTTTTAGTGCATGAGATGAGAAAGTGTCCAGCAGACTTCAGCTTGGGATAAATTACATACCAGGGGTATTTCAGCCCTTCATACCAGAACAAAATCTTCAGCTGTGTCTGTTTTAATTCTGGGTCAGTGCACTATTTAATAGTTTAATA